>JASTWF010000349.1:214772-232548 GCA_030390025.1 Squalus acanthias
CAGGTGCGGTCTCACCAATACCTTATATAACTGCAGCAATACCTCCCTGTTTTTATAATCTATCCCCCTAGCAATAAAAGCCAACATTCCGTTGGCCTTCTTGATCACCTGCTGCACCTGCATACTAACTTTTTGATTTTCTTGCACTAGGACCCCCAGATCCCTTTGTACTGCAGTACTTTCCATTTTCTCGCCATTAAGATAATAACTTGCTCTCTGATTTTTCCTGCCAAAGTGCATAACCTCACATTTTCCAATATTGTATTGCATCTGCCAAATCTCCGCCCACTCACCCAGCCTGTCTATATCCCCTTGTAGGTTTTTTATGTCCTCCTCACTTTCTACTTTCCCTCCCATCTTTGTATCATCTGCAAACTTTGATATGTTACACTCGGTCCCCTCCTCCAAATCGTTAATATAGATTGTAAAGAGTTGGGGACCCAGCACCGACCCCTGCGGAACACCACTGGCTACTGGTTGCCAGTCCGAGAATGAACCATTTATCCCAACTCTCTGCTTCCTGTTAGATAACCAATCCTCCACCCATGCCAGAATATTACCCCCAATCCAGTGATTTTTTATCTTGAGCAATAATCTTTTATGTGGCACCTTGTCGAATGCCTTCTGGAAGTCTAAATACACTACATCCACTGGTTCCCCTTTATCCACCCTGTACGTTATGTCCTCAAAGAACTCAAGCAAATTTGTCAGACATGACTTCCCCTTCATAAAGCCATGCTGACTTTGTCCTATTAAATTATGTTTATCTAAATGTTCCGTTACTGTCTCCTTAATAATAGACTCCAAAATTTTACCCACCACAGATGTTAGACTAACTGGTCTATAATTTCCAGCCTTCTGCCTACTACCCTTTTTAAATAAGGGTGTTACATTAGCAGTTTTCCAATCTGCCGGGACCTTTGCTGAGTCCAGGGAATTTTGGAAAATTATTACCAAAGCATCCACAATCCCTACTGCCACTTCCCTCAAGACCCTAGGATGTAAGCCATCAGGTCCAGGGGATTTATCCGCCTTGAGTCCCATTATTTTACTGAGTACCAATTCCTTAGTGATTGTAATCGTATTTAGCTCCTCCCCCCCTAGAGCCCCCTGTTTGTCCAGTGTTGGGATATGCTTAGTGTCCTCTACCGTAAAGACTGAAACAAAATATCTGTTCAGCATTTTTGCCATCTCCATGTTTCCCACCATTAATTTCCCGGTCTCATCCTCTAAGGGACCTACGTTTGCCTTAGCCACCCTTTTTCTTTTTATATAACTATAGAAACTCTTGCTATCTGTTTTTATATTTTTTGCTAATTTATTTTCATAATCTATCTTCCCTTTCTTAATCAATCCTTTAGTTACTTTTTGCTGTCTTTTGAAGACTTCCCAATCTTCTATCCTCCCACTAAGTTTGGCTACCTTATATGTCCTTGTTTTTAGTCGGATACTATCCTTAATTTCTTTACTTAGCCACGGATGGCTGTCATTTCTTTTACACCCTTTTTTCCTCAGTGGAATATATTTCTTTTGAAAGTTGTAAAATAACTCCTTAAATGAACACCACTGCTCATGTACCGTCTTACCCTTTAATCTATTTTCCCAGTCCACTTTAATCAATTCCGCTCTCATACCATCATAGTCTCCTTTATTCAAGCTCAGTACACTTGTTTGAGAACCAACCTTCTCACCCTCTAATTGGATATGGAATTCAACCATGTTATGGTCACTCATTCCGAGGGGACCTTAACTAGGACATTATTAATTAATCCTGACTCATTACACAGGACCAGGTCCAAGGTTGCTTGCCCCCTTGTAGGATCAGTTACATACTGCTCAAGAAATCCATCCCTAATACACTCAATAAACTCTTCCTCAAGGCTGCCCTGCCCAATTTGATTTGTCCAGTTAATATGATAGTTAAAATCCCCCATAATTATAGCTGTTCCCTTATTACATGCCCCAACTATTTCCTGATTAATACTTCTTCCAGCAGAGTTGCAACTATTAGGAGGCCTATATACTACTCCCACTAGTGTTTTTTCCCCTTATTATTCCTTATCTCCACCCAAACTGTTTCATTATCCTGATCCTTTGACCCAATATCATTTCTCTGTATTACAGTGATTCCTTCCTTTATTAACATAGCCACCCCACCTCCCCTTCCTTCCTGCCTGTCCTTCCTGATTGTTAAATACCCTGGCATATTTAGTTCCCAGTCGTTGTCACCCTGCAGCCATGTTTCTGTAATGGCCACAAGATCATACCCATACGTAGTTATTTGTGCCGTTAACTCGTCCATTTTGTTACGAATGCTACGTGCATTCAGATAAAGAACTTTCAAATATGTTTTGTGACACTTAGTTCCTGCTGTTTCCTATTTTAACACTTTATCTTTTACTCCATACCTTCTGTCCCTTCCCGACACGCTTTCCTCTGTCTCCCTGCTCAGGTGCCCAACCCCCTGCCACTTCAGTTTAAACCCTCCCCAACAGCACTAGCAAACACTCCCCCTAGGACAGCGGTCCCGGCCCTGCCCAGGTGCAGACCGTCCGGTTACAGTCTAGCTAAACTTATTAAAAGTGCTATCTGGAGGACGGTAACATTTTCAGGTTGTTCCTTTCCTTTAGGGAGAGATAGTCCAAACCTTTAGACCCAATTAAGCGTCTTTAGGATTCGGCTACCTCAAATTTTAGTTGAAAGTGAACGTCAGAGAAATACGCCTGATCTGGGGTAGCCCTAAATGGGCTAGGACTAGAAAATATCCCTTCAGGAAGGGGAGGGAGGGAGGAGGGAAGGAGGGAGGGAGGAGGGAAGGAGGAGGGAGGGAGGGAGGAGGGAAGGGGGGAGGGAGGTGGGACATGGGGAGGGAGGGAAGAGGGACAGTGGGGGGATGGAGGGAGGAGAGAAGGAGGAGGGTGGGAGGGAGGAGGGAAGGGAAGGGAAGGTGGGTATTAGGATGGGGGGGAGAGATAACCGAGATGTGCCAATTGGCTGATTTAACTGTGCCCATCACGAGGAGCCTGGTTAACAGTGTGCGTTTTGTCACAGGATATTATACAAACAGTGGTCAAAGGTGTGGTGTAAGAGTTGAATGCAGGTTGAATGACTGCCGAGTTCAAGGTCATTGAGAAGAGTGAAATCAGAGTGCGTCTTCAGGTAAACAAAGCCTGCGGCACCGAGCAAAGTGCAGTTTCCACAGCTGCTAGCAACCAAATGTGCCTGTGGTGCTGTTGAAAATAACCAGCGGTGCACCAGCTTCAATTTTATTCTATCCAATGTTGGCATATTGTACATTTGCAAGTGCAACATCCTACCAGAGGCTGGTGATATAAAGGACAGCAACAGCCCTGAGGGGGGACAGGCCCACGCGCACACGCACAGGCTACTCACCTCGCACAACAGGGTGTCGTAAACCTTCCACGCATTCTCTATCGTCACCTTCATCTTGGTCTTTTCAGATACCATGTTCAGAAAGTTCTAGAGAAGCGAGCAGCAAACACAACACATCACATCAGAAAGCGCATCAGTTCATTGGCAAAAGGGTGTTGCACAACAGAGGGAGTGTCCCTGAGAGGGTCACAGTTACCCCCCCCCCCAGAGGGAGGGTCCCTGAGAGGGTCACAGTTACCCCCCCCCAGAGGGAGGGTCCCTGAGAGGGTCACAGTTAGCCCCCCCAGAGGGAGGGTCCCTGAGAGGGTCACAGTTAGCCCCCCCAGAGGGAGGGTCCCTGAGAGGGTCACAGTTATCCCCCCCCACCCCCCCCAGAGGGAGGGTCCCTGAGAGGGTCACAGTTATCCCCCCCCACCCCCCCCAGAGGGAGTGTCCCTGAGAGGGTCACAGTTATCCCCCCCCAGAGGGAGGGTCCCTGAGAGGGTCACAGTTACCCCCCCCACCCCCCCCAGAGGGAGTGTCCCTGAGAGGGTCACAGTTACCCCCCCCCACAGGGAGGGTCCCTGAGAGGGTCACAGTTACCCCCCCCCCCCCCCACAGGGAGGGTCCCTGAGAGGGTCACAGTTACCCCCCAGAGGGAGGGTCCCTGAGAGGATCACAGTTACCCCCCCCCACAGGGAGGGTCCCTGAGAGGGTCACAGTTACCCCCCAGAGGGAGTGTCCCTGAGAGGATCACAGTTACCCCCCCCCACAGGGAGGGTCCCTGAGAGGGTCACAGTTACCCCCCCCCCCCCAGAGGGAGGGTCCCTGAGAGGGTCACAGTTACCCCCCAGAGGGAGGGTCCCCGAGAGGGTCACAGTTACCCCCCAGAGGGAGGGTCCCTGAGAGGGTCACAGTTACCCCCCAGAGGGAGGGTACTCGAGAGGGTCACAGTTACCCCCCCCCCCCCCAGAGGGAGGGTCCCCGAGAGGGTCACAGTTACCCCCCAGAGGGAGGGTCCTCGAGAGGGTCACAGTTAACCCCCCCCCCCAGAGGGAGGGTCCCTGAGAGGGTCACAGTTACCCCCCAGAGGGAGGGTCCTCGAGAGGGTCACAGTTCCCCCCCCCCCCCCAGAGGGAGTGTCCCTGAGAGGGTCACAGTTACCCCCCCCCCCCCAGAGGGAGTGTCCCTGAGAGGGTCACAGTTACCCCCCCACCCCCCCCAGAGGGAGGGTCCCCGAGAGGGTCACAGTTACCCCCCCACCCCCCCCAGAGGGAGGGTCCCCGAGAGGGTCACAGTTACCCCCCCCCAGAGGGATGGTCCCTGAGAGGGTCACAGTTACCCCCCCCCAGAGGGAGGGTCCCCGAGAGGGTCACAGTTACCCCCCCCAGTGGGAGGGTCCCTGAGAGGGTCACAGTTACCCCCCCCCAGAGGGATGGTCCCTGAGAGGGTCACAGTTACCCCCCCCCCCAGAGGGAGGGTCCCCGAGAGGGTCACAGTTACCCCCCCCCAGAGGGAGGGTCCCTGAGAGGGTCACAGTTACCCCCCCCCCCCCCCAGAGGGAGGGTCCCTGAGAGGGTCACAGTTATCCCCTCGGCAATGAACAGAACCACATTACTCCTGAATACACTGATCCAGGCTCGATGGGCTCTTACTAACACTTAAACTTCCTTGGAATTAATTCAGTCACGCTATTCGAACTAGCGATCATGCCAGTCAGTCAAAGTCACTCTATAGGGAACTAGTGACCGGACAGGTCAGTCAAGGCCAGTCTCGACGGAACTAGTGACCAGAGCAGTCAATCAAGGCCAGTTTATCGGGAACTAGCAACCAGGCAAGTCAGTCCAGGCCAGTCGAAAGTCAGCAGTCAGAAATAGCCAAGTTTGGGGATAGGGTGTTGATACCCTCCCTCAAATTTTGGCCCGCACTCCCAAATGCAAACACGCACACACAACACACAAAAATACACTCAAAAGCAAACACAAACAACACGCAGAAAACATATGGACACACAAAGACAGCCTTCACATTCTAAACAAATACAGCCCTACTCTCTGTGCTGCAGCAATAGTACTTCACCGTGATACGACAGCTCAGTGGCTATCAGTCACTCAAGCTTTCCCTCCCGTGATCGACAGATTTTTGTTGGCAAAGGGTATCAAGGGATATGGAGCAAAGGCAGGAAAATGGAACAGAGGTACAGATCAGCCATGATCTAATTGAATGGTGGAACAGGCTCGAGGGGCTGAATGGCCTCTTGTTCGTATGTTGCTGGTCATTCTTAGCAGGAGAGCACACCACTGAACTGGTACTCTGCGTAAGCGTAACTGCTGCTGCTGCTTATGGTTAAAGGAAGTGTGGCAGCGATCAGTTAATTCATCTCACACTGTCGTTTGTAAATAATCTCAAAGTGAGCTTGTTCCTGGTCAAGCCAGGACTTGGGGACAGTGGTACAAACTGGCAAGAGGCAAGAACAGCACTTCATCACACAGGCTATGGCTCTGGAAGGAGAACTCAGGAGCCATTCACATATGCACGTTAGTAAAGCCATGATACTTTAGCAATTGCTTCATTTAAAGGTGGTGTTAATCCACTCAATGCCGGGCTCAGTAGCTTCCCTTAGCCAAGGAAGTCATCAGCACTTAGCGCAAGTTCCTGAGACCAATTGGAAAGAAGAAAAAAAGAAAGACTGCCATTTCTACAGCCCCTTTCACGACCTTAGGACATCCCAAAGCGCTTTACAGCCAATGAAGTACTTTGAAGTGTCGTCACTTTTATAATGTCAAGAGGATGTAACTGGGAAAATAGATAAGGGAGAACCAGTAGATGTGGTGTATTTGGACTTTCAAAAGGCTTTCGATAAGGTCCCGCATAAGAGATTAGCGGGTAAAGTTAAGGCACATGGGATTGGGGGCAAGGTATTTCCGAGTGGCAAGCAGTGACTAGTGGGGTACCGCAGGGATCGGTCCTTGGACCCCAGCTATTCACAATATACATTAATGATCTAGATAAGGGAATTAAATGTAATATCTCCAAGTTTGCAGATGACACAAAGCTGGGTGGGAGTGTGTGCAGCGAGGAGAATAGCGAGAAACTCCAGGATGATCTGGACAGGTTGGGTGAGTGGGCAGAAGCGTGGCAGATGCAATATAACGTGGATAAGTGCGAGGTTATCCACTTTGGTGTCAAAAACAGAAAGGCAGACTATTATCCGAATGGCAATAGATTGGGAGAAGGGGAAGTGCAACGAGACCTGGGTGTCCTTGTGCACCAGTCGCTGAAAGTAAGCATGCAGGTGCAGCAGGCGGTGAAGAAGGCAAATGGTATGTTGGCCTTCATAGCGAAAGGGTTTGAGTATAGGAACAGGGATGTCCTGCTGCAGTTGTACATGGCCTTGGTGAGACCACACCTTGAGTACTGTGTGCAATTTTGGTCGCCTTATCTGAGGAAGGATGTTTTTGCCATGGAAGGAGTTCAGCGAAGATTCACAAGGCTGATACCTGGGATGGCAGGAATGACATATGAGGAGAGATTGGGTCGATTGGGCTTATACTCACTGGAGTATAGAAGAATGAGAGGGGATCTCATCGAAACATATAAAATTCTGACAGGTCTGGACAAACTAGATGCAGGAAGAATGTTCCCGATGGTCGGAGAGTCCAGAACCAGGGGTCATAATCTACGGATAAAGGGTAAACCATTTAGGACAGAAATGAGGAAGAATTTCTTCACCCAGAGAGTGGTGAACCTGTGGAATTCTCTACCACAGAAGGTAGTTGAGGCGAAGTCATTAAATATATTCAAGGATGAGTTAGATATATTTCTTAAAGCTAAAGGTATCAAGGGCTATGGGGAGAAGGCAGGTACAGGGTACTGAGTTTAGATGATCAGCCATGATCTCGTCGAATGGCGGAGCAGGCTCGAGGGGCCGAATGGCCTACTCCTGCTCCTATCTTCTATGTTTCTAAAAATGCGGCAGCCGTTTTGCGCACAGCAAGCTCCCACAAGCAGTAATGTGATCATGACCAGATAATCTGTTTTTAGTGCTGTTGGTTGAGGGATAAATATTGGCCAGGACACTGGGGAGACCTCCCCTGCCCCCCTGCCCTTGGGAGTCACCCTACTGCTGCCTCAGCTCAGGTTGGCCAACACCACAGATGGAACCTGGGACTTTCCTGGTCAGGATGGCTCCATTTATTTACGATTATTTATTCATTCTCGTGATGTGGGCGTGGCTGGCAAGACTGGCATTTCGTGCCCATCCTTAGTTGCCCACTGAGCCCTGGGCCAGCTAACAGCTTGTATTTTATAAATGCGATTTGCCACCTATCTTGTAAATGATTGCTTCGGTGCAGCCACAACACTGACCCATCAAGCTGCTTCCCTTCTGTGGTCTGCAAGACAAAACTGAAGCACTTTTACTCACAGAAACTATGCCTTAGTTTAGTTTCTATTCCAATGTTTCAAAAAGGGGACAGGGATAAACCCGGCAACTACAGGCCAGTCAGCCTCATGTCGCTGGTGGGGAAACTTTTAGAGACAGTAATCCAGGACAAAATGAATTGGCATTTAGAAAAGCATGGGCTAATAAATGAAATAGTATCTATTTACTTCACCTGAGGAAGGGGCGATCGATAGCTCCGAAAGCTTGTGATTTCAAATAAAACCGTTGGACTATAACCTGGTGTTGTGTGACCTCTCAATTTAATAAATGAAAGCCAGCATGGATTTGTTAAAAGCAAATCATGTTTGACTAACTTAATCTAGTTCTTTAATGACGTAACAGAGAGGGTGATGAGGGTAGTGTGGTTGACCTGTATATGGACTTTCAAAAGGTATTTGACAAAGTACCACATAATAGACTTGTTAGCAAAATTAAAGCCCATGGGATTAAAGGGGCAGTGGCTGCATGGATACAATACTGGCTAAGGGACAAAAAGCAGAGAGTAGTGGTGAGTGGATGTTTTTCAGACTGGAGAGAAGTGGTGTTCCCCAGGAGTCGGTATTAGGATCACTGCTCTTTTTGATATATATTAATGATCTGGACTTGGGTATACAGGGCACAATTTCAAAGCTTGCAGATGATACGAAACTCAAATGTAGTAAACAATGAGGAGGACAGTAACAACAACAACAACTTGTATTTATAGCACCTTTAACGTAGTAAAACAACCCAAGGCACTTCACAGGAGTGTTGTAAGACAAAATTTAACTGACACATGACAGATTCATTTAACACAGAGAAGTGTGAAGTGATACATTTTGGTAGGAAGAATGAGGAGAGGCAATATAAACTAAAGGGTACAATTTTAAAAGGGGGTTAAAAAAGCATATGGGATCCTTGGCTTTATTAATAGAGTACAAAAGCAAGCAAGTTATGCTAAACCTTTATGAAACACTGGTTAGGCCCCAGCTGGAGTACTGTGTTCAATTCTGGGCACCACACTTTAGGAAGGATGTCAAGGCCTTGGAGAGGGTGCAGAGGAGATTGACCAGAATGGTACCAGGGATGAGGGACTTCAGTTATATGGAGAGACTGGAAAAGCTGGGGCTGTTCTCCTTCGAGCAGAGAAGGTTAAGGGGGGACCTAATAGGTATTCAAAATGATGAGGGGTATTGATGGAGCAAGTGTGGAGAAATTGTTTCCTCTGGCAAGTGGGTCGGTAACCAGAGGTCATAGATTTAAAATAATTGGTTAATAAAAGAACTAGGGGGGAAATGAGGAGAAATGTTGTCAAACAGGGGGTTGTTGTGATCTGGAATGCACTACCTGATAGGGTGGAGGGTGGTGGAAGCAGATTCCATAGAACAATCCCAGCTTCTCCAATCTCTCGAAATAACAGAAGACCCTCATCCCGGTAAACCTCCTCTGTACCATTTCCAAGGCGTTGACATCCTCACTAATGTGTGGTGTAAAGAATTATACAAAATATTCCAGCTGAGGCCTAACCAGTGATTTGTAAAGGTTTAGCATGACTTCTTTGTTTTTTTTTATTACAAAGACAAGTATCCCAGATGCTTTCTTAACTTGCCCTGCCCACCTTCAAGGATTTGTGAATATGCACCCCCAGGTCCCTCTGCTCTTGCATCCCTCTCAAAATAGTCCCATTTAGATTATACTGCCTCTCCATGTTGTTTGTCCCTTGCATCACTTCACACTTATCTGCATTAAATTGCATCTGCCACATGTCTGCCCATTTCACCAGTCTGTCTATGTCCTCCTGAAGTCTGCTACTATCCTGCTCGCTACTTACTACATTGCTAAGTTTTGTATCATTCACAAACTTTGAAATTGTACTCCGTATACCCATGTCCTTTATATATAGCACGAAAAACAATGGTCCTAATACAGACCCCTGGGGGAGCCCACTGCATACATCCGTTCACCACCACTCTCTGCCTCCTATCCCATAGCCAATTATGTTATCCAAGCTGCGTTTCCTAGTGACTAGACTTCATGAGTACTTTTGGGACGTCCTGAGGGCGTGAAAGGCGCTATAGAAATGCTAATTATTTCTGCGCGTACACACACGTTAGATACCGATGTGTTAATCATTGGTCTTTGACACTTGCCTGATTTTCCTTCACCTTTTCACGAACTTCTATGCTGTCCATAGTCTCCTCCCGCAGCTTCTCATAGCGGGGGCAGTTCGGTATCGGGAACTTGAGAAACTGAAACAATACACATCGCTTTCGGTAGACATTAGGTGAAAAGAGCTTGACACTCAACTAGTGCCACAATAAATCGAAGGAGCGACTGGACCCAGCCAGGTATCAATGTCAAACCCTGTCCCAGTGGGTAGTGTACCCCCACAATGTCCCATCGAGTGATACAGGAACAGGAATCCTGTCCCAGAGGGTAGTGTCCCCCCACACTGACCCATCGAGTGATACGGGAACAGGAACTCTGTCCCAGAGGATAGTGTGTCCCCACACTGACCCATCGAGTGATACAGGAACAGGAACCCTGTCCCAGAGGATAGTGTCCCCCCACACTGACCCATCGAGTGATACAGGAACAGGAATCCTGTCCCAGAGGATAGTGTGTCCCCACACTGACCCATCAAGTGATACAGGAACAGGAACCCTGTCGCAGAGGATAGTGTGTCCCCACACTGACCCATCGAGTGATACAGGAACAGGAACCCTGTCCCAGAGGATAGTGTCCCCCCACACTGACCCATCGAGTGATACAGGAACAGGAACAGGAACCCTGTCCCAGAGGATAGTGTCCCCCCACACTGACCCATCGAGTGATACAGGAACAGGAACAGGAACCCTGTCCCAGAGGATAGTGTGTCCCCCCACACTGACCCATCGAGTGATACAGGAACAGGAACAGGAACCCTGTCCCAGTGGATAATGTGTCCCCACACTGACCCATCGAGTGATACAGGAACAGGAACCCTGTCCCAGAGGGTAGTGTGTCCCCACACTAACCCATCGAGTGATACAGGAACAGGAACCCTGTCCCAGAGGATAGTGTGTCCCCACACTGACCCATCGAGTGATACAGGAACAGGAACCCTGTCCCAGAGGATAGTGTGTCCCCACACTGACCCATCGAGTGATACAGGAACAGGAACCCTGTCCCAGAGGATAGTGTGTCCCCACACTGACCCATTGAGTGATACAGGAACAGGAACAGGAACCCTGTCCCAGAGGATAGTGTGTCCCCACACTGACCCATCGAGTGATACAGGAACAGTAACAGGAACCCTGTCCCAGTGGATAGTGTGTCCCCCACACTGACCCATCGAGTGATACAGGAACAGGAACCCTGTCCCAGAGGATAGTGTGTCCCCACACTGAGCCATCGAGTGATACAGGAACAGGAACCCTGTCCCAGAGGGTAGTGTGTCCCCACACTAACCCATCGAGTGATACAGGAACAGGAACCCTGTCCCAGAGGGTAGTGTGTCCCCACACTGACCCATCGAGTGATACAGGAACAGGAACCCTGTCCCAGAGGGTAGTGTGTCCCCACACTGACCCATCGAGTGATACAGGAACAGGAACCCTGTCCCAGAGGGTAGTGTGTCCCCACACTGACCCATCGAGTGATACAGGAACAGGAACAGGAACCCTGTCCCAGAGGATAGTGTGTCCCCACACTGACCCATCGAGTGATACAGGAACAGGAACCCTGTCCCAGAGGATAGTGTGTCCCCACACTGACCCATCGAGTGATACAGGAACAGGAACCCTGTCCCAGAGGATAGTGTGTCCCCACACTGACCCATCGAGTGATACAGGAACAGGAACAGGAACCCTGTCCCAGTGGATAGTGTGTCCCCACACTGACCCATCGAGTGATACAGGAACAGGAACAGGAACCCTGTCCCAGAGGATAGTGTGTCCCCACACTGACCCATCGAGTGATACAGGAACAGGAACAGGAACCCTGTCCCAGAGGATAGTGTGTCCCCCACACTGACCCATCGAGTGATACAGGAACAGGAACAGGAACCCTGTCCCAGAGGATAGTGTGTCCCCACACTGACCCATCGAGTGATACAGGAACAGGAACAGGAACCCTGTCCCAGTGGATAGTGTGTCCCCCACACTGACCCATCGAGTGATACAGGAACAGGAACAGGAACCCTGTCCCAGAGGATAGTGTCCCCCACACTGACCCATCGAGTGATACAGGAACAGGAACAGGAACCCTGTCCCAGTGGATAGTGTCCCCCACACTGACCCATCGAGTGATACAGGAACAGGAACCCTGTCCCAGAGGGCACTGCTCTCCCCGCATTCTTAGTGTTACTGATACTTGCCTTGTCATCTTTCTCGGGCACTGTATGCACAGGAATTGGTTGCCAGTTAATGCCAGGACGGAAGATCTGACGTCCATGTGGAGGGTACAGACCAGCGAGATCTGACTCAGCACTCATCAGAGTTCGGTCAAAATCAGTGCTCCGAACATAAATCTACAGAGGAGAGAAAACAAAAGGTTGAAGAGACACCAGACTTGTCCTCAAGGCCCAGCAGCTGCGTGGTATGGGAGCAGGAATCCCGCACGGTGGGCATTGTACCCCCACACTGGTATTGCTGTTTCTTTATCGTCAGTGTGTCGATTTCCAACCCAACACCATCACGGGAACACCATCACTGCAAGACTGCAATGGTTCAAGGAGAAGGCCCACTACCACCTTCTCAGGGCAGCTGGGGGATGGCCAATAAATGTCAGCTTTGCCAACACTAAACCTCAACCCGCGAAGAAGTGAAAACGATCTTCACTGTTGAAATCAAGACACGTAGCTCCATCTTCTCGGGATCTCAAACCTGTGGGCCTACTCACCTCCCTCAGAAAGCCTTTCCTCCTACAATCTACAAGCTTCTAATACACAAGTTCAGTGTCACCACGCCCTTACTTCCTGATTGCCTCACTTCGGGGTGAGCATCCTGCTTGTGTGGACAATTAATGAAGACAATCAACAGGCATTTCACTGAAGCAGTAACAGTCCGTGTCTGCCTGGGTGACAGGACATAGAAAGGACAGATCCATCTATTAGGTTGTCCGCCACCAAGTGCAGGGCATGCACAGATCTGTAGTCCCTCTGTACTTGCTCTCCTCCTGAAACAATTGAGGAGAAATAGTTTACAGCACAGAAGGAGGCCATTCCGCCCGTCGTGCCCGTGCTGGCTCTTTGAAAGAGCTATCCAGTTAGTTCCACTTCCCTGCTCTTTCCCCATAGCCCTGCAAATTTGTTCCTTTTCCAGTATTTATCCAATTCCCTTTTGAAAGTTACTATTGAATCTGCTTCCACCGCCCTTTCAGGCAGCGCATTCCAGATCACAACAACTCGCTGAGTAAAAACATTTCTCCTCATCTCCCCTCTGGTTCTTTTGCCAATCACCTTAAGTCTGTGCCCTCTGGTTACCGACCCTCCTGCCACTGGAAACAGTTTCTCCTGTTTACTCTATCATTTTGAACACCTCTATTAAATCTTCCCTTAACCTTCTCTGCTCTAAGGAGAACAACTCCAGCGGGTTAGGTTGATTTGGCTATGATAAATTGACCCTTAGTGTTAGGGGGGGATTAAATATGTGGGGTTATGGGGATAGGATGGGATATGTTAGGGGGAATTAAATACATGGGGTTACGGGGGTAGGGTGGGATATATGTACTGTGGGGATTAAAGCAGGGACAGGGTACTGGATTTGGATGATCAGCCATGATCGTATTGAATGGTGGAGCAGGCTCGATGGGCCGAATGGCCTACTCCTGCTCCTAGATTCTATGTTTCTATGTTTTCTCCACATACCTGGTACTATTATAGTAAATCTCTTCTGCACCCTCTCCAAGGCCTTGACATCCTTCCTGAAGTGATAATATTTCAGCTGAGGCCTCACCAGTGTTTTATAAAGGTTTAGCATAAGTTCCTGGATTTAGTATGAAGTATCATCAGGTATCTCATGCAAGGTGGCTGTTATTCACATATTCACCCACTCGGTGAACATCAGTAGGCTCCTTGACCATGTTTGGGGGGCAAGAGGTGGCAGGAAGGGCACTGCAGCTGAAACCAATCATGTCCCTCTCACACAAACAATAATGTAGCGCCTTTAATGTTGAAAAACATTCCAAAGTGCTTTGCAGAGTCATAATCAAAACAATGGACACCGAGCCGAAGGAGGAGATATTGGGAGGGGTGACCAAAGGCTTTTTCAAGGAGGTGGGATTTAAGGAGGATATTAAACGAGGATAGGGAGGTGGAAAGGCGGAGGGATTCCCAAATAGGGGGCAGAGTCGGCTGAATGGAGGGCCGGCAATGGTGGCGCGTGGGGGCGCAAAAGAGGACACTCTGAGGATCGGAGAGTTTATGCGGGGAGGGTTAAAGAGCCGGTGGATTTTACAGAGAAGGGAGGGACCAAACTATGGAGGGATTTAAACACAATGATGATATAACTAGCCTTGGGAATTACTTATCAGGACAGGCTCAGCGAATGGGGACTTTTACATTACATAGAAAACATAGAAACATAGAACAGTACAGCACAGTACAGGCCCTTCGGCCCTCGATGTTGTGCCGAGCATTGTCCGAGACCAAGATCAAGCTATCACACTCCCTATCACTCTGGTGTGCTCCATGTGCTTATCCAATAACCGCTTGAAAGTTCCTAAAGTGTCCGACTCCACTATCACAGCAGGCAGTCCATTCCACACCCCAACCACTCTCTGAGTAAAGAATCTACCTCGGACATCCCTTCTATATCTCCCCCCATGCACCTTATAGTTATGCCCCCTTGTAACAGCTGCCTCTACCCGAGGAAATAGTCTCTGAACATCCACTCTATCTATCCCCCTCATCATCTTATAAACCTCTATTAAGTCGCCTCTCATCCTCCTCCGCTCTAAAGAGAAAAGCCCCAACTCCCTCAATCTTTCCTCATAAGACCTCCCCCCCCAAACCAGGCAGCATCCTGGTAAATCTCCTTTGCACTCTTTCCAATGCTTCCACGTCCTTCCTATAGTGAGGTGACCAGAACTGCACACAATATTCCAAATGTGGTCTCACCAAGGTCCTGTACAGTTGCAGCATAACCTCACGGTTCTTAAACTCAAAACCTCTGTTAATAAACGCCAACACACCATAGGCCTTCTTTACTGCTCTATCCACTTGAGTGGCAACCTTCAGAGATCTGTGGATATGAACCCCCAGATCCCTCTGCTCCTCCACGTTCCTCAGAACCCTGCCGTTGACCCTGTAATCCTTATTCAAATTTGCCCTACCAAAATGAATCACCTCGCACTTATCAGGGTTAAATTCCATCTGCCATTTTTCGGCCCAGCTCTGCATCCTATCAATGTCTCTTTGCAGCCTACAACAGCCCTCCACCTCATCCACTGCTCCACCAATCTTGGTGTCATCAGCAAATTTACTGATCCACCCTTCAGTCCCCTCCTCCAAGTCATTGATAAAAATCACAAACAGCAGAGGACCCAGCACCGCTGGTAACTGGTCTCCAGTCCGAAAATGTTCCATCCACCACCACCCTCTGCCTTCTATGAGATATGATGCGGAGATGCCGGTGTTGGACTGGGGTGGACAAAATTGAGAGGTCGCACAACACCAGGTTATAGTCCAACAGTTTTATTTGAAATCACAAGCTTTCGGAGCTATCGATTGCTCCTTCCTCAGGTGAAGTAAATTAGATACAGAATCGCCAAAGCATATATAGATAGAAAACAAAGCATGTGTACTTTACAATTGCAGACCAATAAATTAAATCATCCTGACTATCTGCCGAGGTGTGATAAAGTTAATTAAGTCAGCCAGGAAGGTACCACATCAAAGACATAGCAAGATACAACTGAGACAATGAGGTGTAGTCGCAGGGGTTCTAACGTGTCAAAAGCTGCCGTCTGTATGTAAAACGAAAAGCTTTAAAAAAAAATTACTTTTTTACTGGGAAAATTTTTACTTTTTTACTGGGAATCACATCTGTGAACAAGCCAACGACGACTCGAGACTCGGCCAACGTTGTCTACCTCATACGTTGCAGGAAAGAATGCACCGCGCCATGGTACATCGGCGAGACCATGCAGACACTGAGACAACGTATGAACGAGCACCGCGCAACAATTGCCAGGCAGGATTGTTACCTCCCAGTCGGGGAACACTTCAGCAGTCAAGGACATTCAGCCTCGGATCTGCGGGTAAGCGTTCTCCAAGGCAACCTTAGAAACACACGACAACGCAAAATCATCGAGCAGAAACTGATAGCCAAGTTCCGCACTGATGAAGACGGTCTCAATCGGGATCTTGGGTTTATGTCACGATACATGACGTGATCCGGACTCGAGTCGTCGTTAGCTTGTTCACAGATGTGATTCCCAGTAAAAAAGTAAAAATTTTCCCAGTAAAAAAGTAATTTTTTTTTAAAGCTTTTCGTTTTACATACAGACGGCAGCTTTTGACACGTTAGAACCCCTGCGACTACACCTCATTGTCTCAGTTGTATCTTGCTATGTCTTTGATGTGGTACCTTCCTGGCTGACTTAATTAACTTTATCACACCTCGGCAGATAGTCAGGATGATTTAATTTATTGGTCTGCAATTCTAAAGTACACATGCTTTGTTTTCTATCTATATATGCTTTGGCGATTCTGTATCTAATTTACTTCACCTGAGGAAGGAGCAATCGATAGCTCCGAAAGCTTGTGATTTCAAATAAAACTGTTGGACTATAACCTGGTGTTGTGCGACCTCTCAATTCTATGAGATAGCCAGTTACTTATCCAATCGGCCAAATTTCCCTCTATCCCACAACTCCTTACTTTCTTCATGAGCCGACCATGGGGAACCTTATCAAACGCCTTACTAAAATCCATGTATACGACATCAACTGCTCTACCTTCATCTACACACTTAGTTACCTCCTCAAAGAATTCAATCAAATTTGTTAGGCAAGACTTACCCTTCACGAATCCGTGTTGACTATCCCTGATTAAGTTGCCCCTTTCCAAATGGTCATAAATCCTATCCCTCAGGACCTTTTCCATTATCTTACCAACCACCGAAGTAAGACTAACCGGCCTATAATTACCAGGGTCATTCCTATTTCCTTTCTTGAAGAGAGGAACAACATTCGCCACTCTCCAGTCCTCTGGCACCATTCCCGTGGACAGTGAGGACCCAAAGATCAAAGCCAGGGGCTCTGCAATCTCCTCCCTTGCCTCCCAAAGAATCCTAGGATATATCCCATCTGGCCCAGGGGACTTATCGACCCTCAGGTTCTTCAAAATTGCTAAAACATCTTCCCTCAGAACATCTACCACCTCCAGCCTATCCACCTTTATCACACTCTCATCCTCAAGAACATGGCCCCTCTCCTCGGTGAACACTGACGAAAAGTATTCATTCATCACCTCTCCTATTTCTTCTGACTCCATGCACAAGTTCCCACTCCTGTCCTTGACCGGCCCTACCCTCACCCTGGTCATTCTTTTATTTCTCACATAAGAGTAAAAGGCCTTGGGGTTTTTCTTGATCCGACCCGCCAAGGACTTCTCATGCCCCCTCCTAGCTCTCCTAAGCTCTTTTTTTAGCTCATTCCTTGCTACCTTGTACCCTCAATCGACCCAACTGAACCTTGTTTTCTCATCCTTACATACGCTTCCTTTTTCCTCTTGACTAGACATTCAACCTCTTTTGTGAACCATGGTTCTCTCACTCGCCATTTCCTCCCTGCCTGACAGGGACATACCTATCAAGGACACGCAGTAATTGCTCCATGAAAAAGCTCCACTTTTCGTTTGTGCCTTTCCCTGATAGTTTCTGTTCCCATCTTATACTCCCTAATTCTTGCCTAATTGCATCATAATTACCCCTCCCCCAATTATAAACCCTGCCCTGCCGTATGGCCCTATCCCTCTCCATTGCAATAGTGAAAGCA
>JASTWF010000349.1:232748-252917 GCA_030390025.1 Squalus acanthias
TCTCTCTCCTCCCCGCACCCCCGGCTCCAGTCCCTCTCCCTCCCGGGCACCACGTAACGCCTTCCAGGCCCTGCAAACTGCTCTGACCCTCCCCCCTTCCCGCAGCCCCGCCCCCTTCCCGTAGCTCCGCCCCCTTCCTGCAGCCCCCCCTACCCGCAGCCCGCCCCCCCCTACCTGCAGCCCCGACCCCCCACCCGCAGCCCCGCCCCCCCCTCCCCGCAGTCCCTACCCGCAGCCCCTCACCTCTTGACGGTCGTACGAGGAGTTGAGGAAGTTTTTGTAACGACGTCGCAGATACTGGCCCAGCTCGTAGTGCTGCCTCATCCCAATCTATGGAAGAGCAGCAGAAATCCTGGTCATTACTGGAGGTGACAGGTCAGCACCAGAGTTCAACCCACAAGCACCACAACAACTGCCAGTTCAAAAACCAGTTCCAGCCCAACACACTGGAGGGATGATCCCTCAACAGCTCAGTGAGTAAGTGCACCACCCCGAGTGGGTATAGACAGTAAGTCCCAGGTCCCATCCCCTGGGTATGGGTTAGCGCTTTCCAGACAATGTGGCAATTGGGAGGCCAGAATTGGCCTCAGCGCCTGTAGACTAGGGAAGTGAAACCAGCCCGGGTTCCAGCTGATGATTGCTGTCCAGTCACCCCTGCTCGGACATCAGACTGGGGATAGCATTGTGCTGGGCTTCGATGCATCACATGGTGGTTCAACTCACTCAGTCTCACACATCTGGAATTGGCACTTGGATGAGGTACAGGAGGTGGGTAGCGCCTTTGCAACCGCACCCCCTACAAGGGTCAGCGCCTTCAGGGAGGAAAGAAAATCGAGAGGGGTGAGAGCTGTTGGGAGTTCAGAGCTCAGAGTGCAGCAGTACCCACCCGTCCTGACCTCAAGCACCAACTTGAAGGCACTTCACAGGAGAACCTGCAGACAGCTAGCAACCTATGGCTGCGGAGGTGATGTCACAGCTCAGTTAACAAGACAGAGACTGAACAACAGGAATAAAGGGACACGCCCTGTCACAGCTTATACAGCACCAGTCAGACTCCCAGCTGAGACACTCATCACCGACGCACCTCACCATGATAAGCAGAATCCCGATTGCTCAGTCTCAGCCTGGGCTGTGCTCACTGACCACTCACACACAGCTCTGGGAGCACCTCTCCCATCAGAATGTATGTGAAGGAGAGACTGAGGGGACGCAGGGGCGATGAGAGAGAGAGAGCAATATAGAGAGAGATCACAGACCTGGGTGAGCTGCCCGAGCCCTTGGGGCCAGTCCTTCTCCGTATACGGATTTGTTGGGTATGTATAGGCAGCAGATCGGTCTCCGTGGCGATAAACCTGTGAAAACAAAGTGCAGATTAGACTGGCGGATTTTATTAGAATTTAATTCTCGTCAATACACACACGGAAAGTGAACAGGAAGCTCGACTAAAATCAGCTCCTGGGTTGAAAGAGATAAAGATGGAGCGAGACACACACAGAGCGAGAGAGAGCGAGACACACACAGAGCGAGAGAGAGCGAGACACACACAGAGCGAGAGAGAGCGAGACACAGACAGAGCGAGAGAGAGCGAGACACAGACAGAGCGAGAGAGAGCGAGACACACACAGAGCGAGAGAGAGCGAGACACACACAGAGCGAGAGAGAGCGAGACACAGACAGAGCGAGAGAGAGCGAGACACACACAGAGCGAGAGAGAGCGAGACACAGACAGAGCGAGAGAGAGCGAGACACACACAGAGCGAGAGAGAGCGAGACACAGACAGAGCGAGAGAGAGCGAGACACAGACAGAGCGAGAGAGAGCGAGACACAGACAGAGCGAGAGAGAGCGAGACACAGACAGAGCGAGAGAGAGCGAGACGCACACAGAGCGAGAGAGAGCGAGAGACACACACACACACACACAGTGAGAGAGACACATATAGATACATAGGCCTAGAAATTCGGGTGGCTGGCTTGCCGCGGGGGTAAGGATCGCGCGCGATCTTACCTACCGCGCCTGCCGTTGTGTTTCGGGCCCACAGGAACTTCGGGTCCTGGGCCTCTCCCTGGTGCCAGCGCGCAGTGTGTGCGTGTCCCAGAGGCGCAGTTAGTGCGATGCAACTCCTGGGATCACGTGGGCCATGGAGAGCCAATGGCAGCAGACCATCTTTCATTCATAGATTTGACAGGAGACCTGTCAAATCTATGAATACAAATCACCCCCAAAAGAACAGCTAAACCTCAAATAAATTTTTTTTAAAAACCATCATATTAATAAAATAACTATAGTTAAATAAATTAACCACTTTAAACAAAAATTTAAATTTTTGAAAAAATTTAAATTCTTTTTAAAAGTTATAAAAATAAACTTACCTTTCTTTAAAGTCTCTAAAAAAGATAAACCTGTTGAAAAAAATTTAAAATTATACTTAATTAACTACTTACCTTGTTCAAAAGGGGTCTTACGCCTCCTTTCTTCATGTGTAAAATCTTCCATACTTACCCCCGCGTTGAAACCTGAAAAAAAACCTAAGTGTGCTGCGTGCGCACAGCCTGTAGTGCGCACGCGGTTCACCTAGGAACCGCCCCCTTCGCCATACCGGAAGTGCCGGTTTCCCACGCATGCGCAGTGCATGCAGGAAACCGGCACTTCAGGACCGAATACGGATGAGTACGCAGCGGGTACTCTCCCGTATTCGGCCGAATTTTGGGGCCATAGAGTGAGAAACAGAGACACACACACAGAATGATAGAGACACAGAGTGAGAGAGACATACACACACACATACACAGAGCGGGCGAGAGAGATATTGACAATAGTATTTTGGAAGATGAGATTAAAAGGTATGACAGCAGATAAGCAATAGCAAACCTTTAAAGAAATATTTCATAATTCTCAAATAATATACATTCCATTGAGAAATATAAATTCCTGGAAAAAGTAATCCATCCGTGGCTAACTAAAGAAGTTAAGGATAGTATTAGATTAAAAGAGGCTTTTAATGTTGCCAAGAGTAGTAAGCCTGAGGATTGAGAGAGCTTTAGAAACCAGCAAAGGATGACTAAAAAATTGATAGAGGGAGAAAATAGATATGAGAGTAAACTAACAAGAAATATGTAAACAGATTGTAAGAGCTTCTACAAGTATGTAAAAAGGAAGAGAGTAGCTAAAGTAAACATAGGCCCCTTAGAGGCTGAGACAGGAGAAATTATAATGGGAAATAAGGAAATGTCAGAGACGTTAAACAAATATTTTGTATCTGTTTTCACAGTAGAAGACACAAAAAAAATACCAGAAATAGTGGGGAGCCAATGGTCTAATGAGAATGAGGAACTTAAAGTAATTATAGTATATTAATATTAGTAAAGAAAAAGTACTGAAGAAATTAATGAGACTAAAAGTCAACAAATCCCTTGGACCTGTTGGCCTACATCCTAGGGTTCTAAAAGAGGTGGCTGCAGAAATAGTGGATGCATTGCCTGTGATCTTTCAAAATTCTCTAGATTCTGGAACAGTCCCAGTTGATTGCAAGGTAGCAAATGTAATACTGCTATTCAAGAAAGGAGGGAGAGAGAAAACAGGGAATTACAGTCCAGTTAGCCTGACATCAGTTGTTGGGAAAATGCAGGAATCTATTATTAAGGAAGTGGAACAGGGCATTTAGAAAATCAGAATATGATTAGGCAGAGTCAACATTGTTTTATGAAAGGGAAATTACGTTGGACAAATCTATTACGAGTTTTTAAGGATGTAACTGGCAGGGTAAATAAAGGGGAACCAGTGGATGTAGTATATTTGGATTTTCAAAAGGCATTTGATAAGGTGCCACACGAAAGGTTGTTGCACAAGATAAGGGCTCATGGGGTTGGGGGTAAAATATTAGCATGGATAGAGGATTGGTTAAAGGACAGAAAACAGAGAGTAAGAATAAAGGGTAATTTTCAGGGTGGCAGGCTGTTACTAGTGGGGTGCTGCAAGGATCAGTGCTGGGGCCTCAGCTATTTACAATCTATATTAATGACTTAGATGAAGGGGCCAAGTGTAATGTATCCAAGTTTGTGGACGATACAAAGCTAGGTGGAAATGTTGTGAGGAGGACATAAAGAGTCCACAGGGGATATAGACAGGTTAAGTGAGTGGGCAAAAACATGGTAGATAGAGTATAATGTGGGGAAATGTGAAGTTATTCACTTTGGTAGGAAGAATAGGAAAACAGAGTATTTTTTATGTGGTGAGAAACTATTAAATGTTGGTGTTCAGAGGGATTTGGGTGTCCTTGTACACAAAACACAGAAAGTTAGCAAGCAATTAGGAAGGCAAATGGCATGTTAGCCTTTATTGCAAGGGGGTTGGAGTACAAGAGTAAGGAAGTGGCTTTGGTGAGACCACACCTGGAGTACTGTGCATAGTTTTGGTCTCCGTACCTAAGGAAGGATATACTTGCCTTAGAGGGAGTGCAACAAAGGTTCACTAGATTGATTCCTGGGATTAGAGGACTGTCCTATGATGAGAGATCAAGTAGATTGGGCCTATACTCTCTGGAGTTTAGAAGAATGAGAGGTGATCTCATTGAAATATACAAGATTCTGAGAGGGCTTGACAGGGTAGATGCTGAGAGGCTCTTTCCCCTGGCTGGAGAGTCTAGAACCAGGGGGCATAGTCTCAGGAGAAGGGGTCGGCCATTTAAGACTGAGATGAGGAGGAAATTCTTCACTCAGAGGGTTGTGAATCTTTGGAATTCTCTGTGGATGTGGATGGTCAGTCATTGAGTATATCCTCGGCTAGGCTGAGATTGATAGATTTTTGGACTCAAAGGGAATCAAGGGATATGGGAATCGGGTGGGAAAGTGGAGTTGAGGTCGAAGATCAGCCATGATCTTATTGAATGGCGGAGCAGGCTCGAGGGGCCGTATGGCCGACTCCTGCTCCTATTTCTTATGTTCTTATGACACATAGAGTGAGAGAGAGAGACATACATACAGAGACACACACACACACACACAGTAAAGGGGACACTGTGGAGGAGAGAGATACATATACACAGTGAAGGGGAGACACACACACACGAGTGAGGGGGAGAGAGAGACATACACAGATTGAGAGAGACACAGTGCGAGTGAGAGAGACATACACAGAAACACACACACAGAGACAGACAGAGAGAGAGAGACAGACACAGAGACACACAGTGAGTAAGAGAGAGACACACAGACAGACAGACAGTGAGAGAGAGAGAGAGATGGGGGGAATTTTAACTCAAAACAGGTGGGTTGGGGTCGGGTGGGAAGTTAAAGTGTTAAAAGTCTGAATCCCGACCCCACCCCTCCCAGGAGGCAGGTCGCCCATTTAAATATTATAATGAGGCTAGCACGCCTCAGATTTAACCTGCATTTGAAATTTAACTGTAGCTGGTCAGATTTTGCAGGCCTCGTGAAAACCGCCAGCTAAAGTAAGGCGAGGACGCTGGATCCAGGAGGTAAGTGCCTTTACACTTATTGCCTGGATCCAGCATTCCTACCTAATGCACCTGCCCCGCGATTGGAGACCTCCCCCACAAGGCCTCTGACCCCTCACCAGGCCTCCGATTCCCCCCCATGCTCCTCCGGCACCCCCAATCATGCTGCTCCTGGCCTCCCATGCTGCTTGTGGACCCTGATCATCAGCCGCCCGGTGTCCCTGTAGATAGAGCAAGGGTGCAGAGGTGCTCAAGGCCTTCCGCGACCAGTGGGCACCACAGGGACTGGAGTGCTTCATCATCCCCAGAAACCAAATTTTAATTTAATTTGTTCAGTTTCATTTGATGTATTTTTGTTAAGTTACAGTTTTTGTTGATCGCACCAAAAACAGCATCAGCCGCTCCTGGCTCCCCCATGCTGCTCCCGGGCCCACCGATGATCACCCCCAGCCCCCACATGATCCTCCAACCCTCAGATGATCACCCCCAGCCCCCCCACTCCTCTGGCCCTCTGATGATCACCCCTCCCCCCGCCATCCCCCACCCCGTCAGCGGTTCCTCCCTCCCTCCTGTCTGTGGCCTCGTGCCTTTCAATCTGGCTGGCTGCGAATGGGAAACAGAGGTTTCCAATGCAAATTCAGCAAGGCCGGCATAGAGTCATAGAGTTATACAGCACAGAAAGAGGCCCTTCGGCCCATCGTGTCTGCGCCGGCCATCAAGCCCTGTCTATTCTAATCCCATTTTCCAGCACTTGGTCCGTAGCCTTGTACGCTATGGCGTTTCAAGTGCTCATCTAAATGCTTCTTGAATGTTGTGAGGGTTCCTGCCTCTACCACCCTTTCAGGCAGTGAGTTCCAGACTCCAACCACCCTCTGGGTGAAAAAGTTTTTCCTCAAATCCCCTCTAAACCTCCTGCCCCTTACCTTGAAACTATGCCCCCTGGTTATTGACCCCTCTACTAAGGGGAAAAGTTCCTTTCTATCTACCCTATCTATGCCCCTCATAATTTTGTACACCTCAATCAGGTCCCCCCTCAGCCTTCTCTGCTCTAAGGAAAACAGCCCCAGCCTGTCCAATCTCTCTTCATAGTTGAAACGCTCCAGCCCAGGTAACATCCTGGTGAATCTCCTCTGCACCCTCTCCAATGCAATCACATCCTTCCTATAGTGTGGTGACCAGAACTGCACACAGTATTCCAGCTGTGGCCTAACTAGCGTTTTGTACAGCTCCATCATAACCTCCCTGCTCTTATATTCTATGCCTCGGCTAATGAAGGCAAGTATCCCATATGCCTTCTTAACCACCTTATCTACCTGTCCTGCTGCCTTCAGGGATCTATGTACATGCACACCAAGGTCCCTCTGATCCTCTGTCCTTCCTAGGGTCCTACCATTCATTGTGTATTCCCTTGCCTTGTTAGTCCTCCCAAAATGCATCACCTCACACTTTTCAGGGTTAAATTCCATTTGCCACTGTTCTGCCCATCTGACCAACCCGTGTATATCGTCCTGTAGCCTGAGGCTTCCCTCCTCACTATTTACCACTCCACCAATTTTTGTGTCATCTGCGAACTTACTGATCATACCTCCTACATTCATATCTAAATCATTAATGTACACTACAAACAGCAAGGGACCCAGCACCGATCCCTGCGATACACCACTGGACACAGGCTTCCAGTCACAAAAACAACCTTCGACCATCACCCTCTGCCTCCTGCCACTAAGCCAATTTTGGATCCAATGTGCCAAATTGCCCTGGATCCCATGGGCTCTTGCCTTCTTGACCAGTCTCCCATGCGGGACTTTGTCAAAAGCCTTACTGAAGTCCATGTAGACTACATCAACTGCACCACCCTCATCCACACACCTAGTCACCCCCTCGAAAAATTCAATCAAATTGGTCAGACATGATCTCCCCCTGACAAAGCCATGCTGACTATCCTTGATTAATCCTTGCCTCTCCAAGTGGAGACTAATTCTGAGAAAGAGAGAGAGACAGAGAGACACACAGAGTAAAACTGAGACACACATATACACACACACACACACACACACACACACACACACACACACACACACACAGAGTGACAGAGAGACACAGACACACACCCAGTGAGAGAGAGACACACACACCCATGTGATTAAAGCGGCAGTGGCTGCAGAGAAGGTGAAGGGGTGATTTGATTGAGGTGTTCAAAATCTTGAATGGTTTTTGTAGAGTAAATAAGGAGAAAGTATTTCCAGTGGCAGAAGGGTCGGTAACCAGAGGACGCAGATTTAAGGTAATTGGCAAAAGAACCGGAGGGGAGATGAGGAAAGATTTGTTTACACAGCGAGTTGTGATCTGGAATGCGCTGCCTGAAAGGGCGGTGGAGGCAGATTCAATAATAACTTTCAAAAGGGAATTGGATAAATACTTGAAGGGGAAACATTTGCAGAGCTATGGGGAAAGAGCAGGGGAGAGGGACTAATTGGATACCTCTTTCAAAGTGCTGGCACAGGAACGATGGGCCGAATAGATTCTATGATTCTCAGCTGCCCTACTTCTAATCTCCCATCTTCTCATTGGGCTGCCTCTCACTTTAATAGCATCTCACACACACAGTTTCTGCAAGGTTCAATTTCTTTCGTGCTTCTTTCTGTTGCTGGATGTAAAGATCAGCCCTCAGTCACACACTGACCTTCTGTGCCTCATGTAAGCAGCTTTCAAGTCGTTCCAGTGATATAGCTCTCGGGGGTTTTTCCCCTCTCGCTGGCCTTGGCTCTGATTCTGTTCAAATGCTTGTTCATCCTGCCGTTCACTAGTTCTGATGTTTGAAGGGCGTGGTCTCACCAAAGCCACTTCCTTACTCTCGTACTCCAACCCCCTTGCAATAAAGGCCAACGTGCCATTTGCCTTCCTAATTGCTTGCTGCACCTGTCTGAAGGGCTGGATGTTTGAAACATTCACTTCGAGCTTCTCGCCACAGATGCTGCCTGCCCTGTTGGGTTTCCAGCATTTTCTCTGCTTGTCCCCACAACTCCCTGTCCGCTTTCGTATTCCCACCTGCTCTGCTAAAAATGCTGACGCATGCTGCCAGTCATCTTTTCTCCCTTTAAATTGTTTTTGCACATCGAGCATTTTACCACTTCTTAATCATCAAGTATCAGCATCAAGCACGATCTCTACACTGCCCCAGCAAACACTCCCAGGACAGGTACAGCACGGGGTTAGATAGAGTAAAGATCCCTCTACACTGCCCCATCAAACACTCCCAGGGCAAGGTATAGCACAGGTTAGATTCAGAGTAAAGCTCCCTCTACACTGTCCCATCAAACACTCCCAGGACAGGTACAGCACGGGGTTAGATACAGAGTAAAGCTCCCTCTACACTATCCCATCAAACACTCCCAGGGCAGGTACAGCATGGGGTTAGATACAGAGTAAAGCTCCCTCTACACTGTCCCATCAAACACTCCCAGGGCAGGTACAGCACGGGTTAGATACAGAGTAAAGCTCCCTCTACACTGTCCCATCAAACACTCCCAGGACAGGTACAGCACGGGTTAGATACAGAGTAAAGCTCCCTCTACACTGTCCCATCAAACACTCCCAGGGCAGGTACAGCACGGGTTAGATACAGAGTAAAGCTCCCTCTACACTGCCCCATCAAACACTCCCAGGGCAGGTACACCACGGGTTAGATAGAGTAAAGCTCCCTCTACACTGTCCCATCAAACACTCCCAGGGCAGGTACAGCACGGGTTGGATACAGAGTAAAGCTCCCTCTACACTGTCCCATCAAACACGCCCAGTGCACAGGCACAACGGGCTGAATGGCCTCCTTCTGTGCTATAAGATTCTATGATTCTATAGCTCGACTGCATTTACTGGAGATTTTCGCATTTAAAAAGCAGTTTATAAAAGAAATAAGCTGCATCATTTACAAACTGCACCACTGACATACGTCCTGACTGGCACTGTCAGACGCCGGAGAGCAATAGTGCCAGAAAGCTGGCTCTCTTTCTCGATCAAAACAGCATTTAGTTCGGCAAACTGCACTTTTGAAAGTGTATTTTAAGGTTTATAAAATGAATAACAGGCTCTCAGGCAGAGGAATCAGATAGCATGAACACAATAAAATGTATTAGGCAAGCGGAAACTAATCTGGAAAGGACGGTGGGAAAAAAAATTGGCAAAGTTTATGGAGGAGAGCACTTTCTGTTTACGCTGGAAGTCAGAGATTGGTTTCAAAACAAGGGAGGCCATTGCAGCCAGGGTGACTCAGCTAGAAGAGATAACTGAGCAGGGTGTGGCAGGGAGTCGAACATATTCTCTGCATCTTGTTGTACTGAGAGCGTTGGAACTGCCCCATGCACAGAAGGCAGGATGGAAACTCTGGCGGCTTGCCTATAGCCAGGGAAATGGTTGGGAATAAACAAAGAAGATTATGGGATGAGACGTTAAACTGAGGCCCCAACTGCCCTCTCAGGTGGACATAAAAGATTCCACAGCACTATTGTAAGAAGAGCAAGGCATTCTCCCCAGTGTCCTGGCCAATATTTATCCCTCAAGCATAGAATTAACAGCACAGAAACAGGCCATTTGGCCTAACTGGTCTATGCAGGTGTTTTTACGTTCTGCATCAGCTCCTCCCACCACTCTTCATCTCACCCGATCAGCATAACGTCTATTCCTTTCTCCCTCATGTACTCATCTAGCTTCCCCTGAAATGTATCTATGCATTTAAATAGGAGGCATAGAGTACAAAAGTAAGGAAGTTATGCTAAACTTTTATAAAACATTAGTTCGGCCCCAGCTGGAGTATTGTGTCCAATTCTGGGCACCACACTTTAGGAAGGATGTCAAGGCCTTGAAGAGGGTGCAGAGGAGATTGACCAGAATGGTACCAGGGATGAGGGACTTCAGTTACATGGAGAGGCTGGGGTTGTTCTCCTCAGAGAAACAGTTTCCAGTGGCAGGAGGGTCAGTAACCAGAGGACACAGATTTAAGGTAACTGGCAAAAGAACCAGAGCGGAGAGGAGGGGGAAAAAAAATATGCAGCGAGTTGTTGTGATTTGGAATGCACTGCCTGAAAGGGTGGTGGATGCAGATTCAATCCTAACTTTCAAAAGAGAATTAGATAAATTCCCTTGAAGAGGCAAAATTTGCAGGGCTCTGGGGAAAGAGCAGGGGAGTGGGACTAATTGGAGAGCTCTTTCAAAGAGCCGGCACGGGCACCATGGGCTGAATGGCCTCCTGCGCTGTATAATTCTATGGTTCTATGCTATTCATCGCAACTACTTCTTGTGGTAGCGAGTTCCACATTCTAATCACTCTTTGGGTGAAGAAGCTTCTCCTAAATTCCTAATTGGGTTTATGAGTGACTATCTTGTATTTATGGCCCTAGTTTGGGATTCCCCACAAGCGGAAACACTTTCTCTACGCCTACCCTATCAAACCAACATCACTAAAACAGATTATCTGGTCATTATCACATTGCTGTTTGTGGGATCTTACTGTGTGCAAATTGGCTACCAAGTTTCCTACATTACAACAGTCACTACATTTCAAAAAGTACTTCATTGGCTGTAAAGCTCTTTGGGACATCCTGAGGTTGTGAAAGGCTCTACAGAAATACAAGTTCTTTCTTTCAGATTTCATCTCCCCCAGGATACTGAAGGAGGCGGCTGAGATTGTTGGTGATACTCTGCCTGGTAAATATTTCCAATTGATCAGCGAGAAGTGCTGGGACAGTTGGAGGAAGGAGTATTTGGGCCATTAATTAAAAAGTAGGGGTTAAAATCACAAGAGAGTAACTACAGAGCGATGGGGATTAATGGAAAGCATCATCAATAGGGATGCTGTTAACGATCACCTACAATGTGTGGACTTTAGGGCACTCCAACACAAGCATGAGATAAACAGAGGTAATGTTCGACAAACCTCACCAAGTTTTTCGAAGAGGTCACTTGAGGAATGGATTAGGGTCGATTGGGTAGACATCATCCATTTAGGTTTCCAAAAAAACTGCTGCATGAGGGATTCTGCAAAAATCCAAGTCCCACGGTGTCAAGGCAGATAGTATGAGATGAATCACAAATTGGCCAAAGGGCCATCGGCAAAGGGCGGCTTTGGGATCCGTGCTGGGTCCCCTCCTATTTATTAATGTTGTCAAGCAGGGTGTAGACAGAACAGTTGTTAAATTCATCAATGATTCTAAATTGCACAGTAGAGGCAAGATCTTAGAAGAAAGAAATAGATTGTAATTGGATTTGGATAAATTGGGGAAGTGGGCCCAAGATTGGCAAATGACCTTGCAGTCCTACAAGGCGGTGTTGGATAGTGAGGGCTGACTCCTTGCAGTCCTACAAGGCGGTGTTGGATACCGAGCGCTCACTCCTTGCAGTCCTACAAGGCAGTGTTGGATAGTGAGGGCTCACTCCTTGCTGTCCTACAAGGCAGTGTTGGATAGTGAGGGCTGACTCCTTGCTGTCCGACAAGGCAGTGTTGGATAGTGAGGGCTCACTCCTTGCTGTCCTACAAGGCAGTGTTGGATAGTGAGGGCTGACTCCTTGCTGTCCTACAAGGCAGTGTTGGATAGTGAGGGCTCACTCCTTGCAGTCCTACAAGGCAGTGTTGGATAGTGAGGGCTCACTCCTTGCTGTCCTACAAGGCGGTGTTGGATAGTGAGGGCTCACTCCTTGCAGTCCTACAAGGCGGTGTTGGATAGTGAGGGCTCACTCCTTGCTGTCCTACAAGGCAGTGTTGGATAGTGAGGGCTCACTCCTTGCTGTCCTACAAGGCAGTGTTGGATAGTGAGGGCTGACTCCTTGCTGTCCGACAAGGCAGTGTTGGATAGTCAGGGCTCACTCCTTGCTGTCCTACAAGGCAGTGTTGGATAGTGAGGGCTGACTCCTTGCTGTCCTACAAGGCAGTGTTGGATAGTGAGGGCTCATTCCTTGCTGTCCTACAAGGCGGTGTTGGATAGTGAGGGCTCACTCCTTGCAGTCCTACAAGGCAGTGTTGGATAGTGAGGGCTGACTCCTTGCAGTCCTACAAGGCAGTGTTGGATAGTGAGGGCTCACTCCTTGCAGTCCTACAAGGCGGTGTTGGATAGTGAGGGCTCACTCCTTGCTGTCCTACAAGGCGGTGTTGGATAGTGAGGGCTCACTCCTTGCAGTCCTACAAGGCAGTGTTGGATAGTGAGGGCTGACTCCTTGCAGTCCTACAAGGCAGTGTTGGATAGTGAGGGCTGACTCCTTGCTGTCCTACAAGGCAGTGTTGGATAGTGAGGGCTGACTCCTTGCTGTCCTACAAGGCAGTGTTGGATAGTGAGGGCTCACTCCTTGCTGTCCTACAAGGCAGTGTTGGATAGTGAGGGCTGACTCCTTGCTGTCCTACAAGGCAGTGTTGGATAGTGAGGGCTGACTCCTTGCTGTCCTACAAGGCGGTGTTGGATAGTGAGGGCTGACTCCTTGCTGTCCTACAAGTCAGTGTTGGATAGTGAGGGCTCACTCCTTGCTGTCCTACAAGGCGGTGTTGGATAGTGAGGGCTCACTCCTTGCTGTCCTACAAGGCAGTGTTGGATAGTGAGGGCTCACTACTTGCAGTCCTACAAGGCGGTGTTGGATAGTGAGGGCTCACTCCTTGCTGTCCTACAAGGCGGTGTTGGATAGTGAGGGCTCACTCCTTGCTGTCCTACAAGGCGGTGTTGGATAGTGAGGGCTCACTCCTTGCAGTCCTACAAGGCAGTGTTGGATAGTGAGGGCTCACTCCTTGCTGTCCTACAAGGCAGTGTTGGATAGTGAGGGCTCTCTCCTTGTTGTCCTACAAGGCAGTGTTGGATAGTGAGGGCTCACTCCTTGCTGTCTTACACTTGCAGTACTTCATCGGCTGTATAAGCGCTTTGGGACGTCCGGTGGTCATGAAAGACGTTATACAAATGCAAGTCTTTCTTTCTTACAAGGCGGCGCATTCTAATAACCAACGTGTCTGGACCCTCCTGCTGCCTGCCTGAATCCTGAATTGACCATGGATCTTTTGGTCCTTATATTCCCCTTCTCTCCCAGGATGTAAGGAGAGCAGTGGGGATGAAGGGTGCGGACACAGGAACGTGGCCAGTAGGAAGCGGTATGATTACACTGGATAGCCTTTTCTTGTCCTGAGTACATATCGTAGCAATCCTAAGCCTGTTGGGAGGAGGTCAAGGTCTCCTGATCTCAGCCACAGGGTCTGAGGTGCTGAATGGAGAGCACTGAGGATCGAACACCCTCCCCTAGTCCAACGTACTCAAACTCACGAGACTCAGTTCCTACCAATCTACCAGCGCTACCCACTTTCAACACAGAAACACCACCTGGTGTGAAAACTGCCCAGGGGCTTGGGGGTGGCGGGGGGGGGGGGCGGAAATCGCTGCCCGGGGGCTTTGGGGGGGGAGGGGGGGGGAGGATCGCTGCCATGGGGCTGGGGGGGGGGGGCGGGGGGGAAATACTGTCTGGCGGTTAGATCGTTTTCAGAGAATTTCCTCCTACAACTTCCTTCAGATATAAAGCTCTGGGGCTGAGTGCCCAGCTGTGAAAGGATCAGTCACCTTGGTCAGATTGGGACACTTAGGAAGGAAGTTTTAAAAACTAACGGAAGGCTTCTGGTTTCTACAGCTCGTGTTGTGTATTCCCTGCAAGAACATACGATAAGAAATAGCAGCAGTATAAGGCCATACAGCTTTTCAAGCCTGCTCTGCCATTCAATAAGATCATGGCCGATCTTTGACCTCAACTCCACCTTCCAGCCCGATCCCCATATCCCTTGAAGGAATCCAATCTGGCCAATTACCGCCCCAGCAGTCTACTCTCAATCATCAGCAAAGTGATGGAAGGTGTCGTCGACAGTGCTATTACGCGGCACTTACTCACCAATATCCTGCTTACCAGTTCTCAGTTTGGGTTCTGCCAGAACCACTCGGCTCCAGACCTCATTACAGCCTTGGTCCAAATATGGATAAAAAGCTGAATTCTAGAGGTGAGATGGGAGTGGCTGCCCTTGACATCAAGGCAGCACTTGACCGAGTGTGGAATCAACGAGCCCTAGTAAAACTGAAGTCAATGGGAATCACTGCACTGACATAGCACTGTCGATGACACCTTCCATCACTTTGCTGATGATTAAGAGCAGACTGATGGGGCGGTAATTGGCCGGGTTGGATTTGTCCTGCTTTTTGTGGACAGGACATACCTGGGCAGTTTTCCACATTGTTGGATAGATGCCATAGAAACATAGAAGATAGGAGCAGGAGTAGGCCATTCAGCCCCTCAAGCCTGCTCCGCCATTCAATGAGATCATGGCTGATCATCCAAATTCAGTACCCTGTCCCTGCCTTCTCCCCATATCCCTTGATCCCTTTAGCTTTAAGAAATATATCTAACTCCTTCTTGAATATATTTAATGAATTGGCCTCTACTGCCTTCTGTGGTAGAGAATTCCACAGGTTCACCACTCTCTGGGTGAAGAAATTCCTCATCTCAGTCCTAAATGGCTTACCCCTTATCCTTAGACTGTGACCCCTGGTTCTGGACTCCCCCGCCATCGGGAACATCCTTCCTGCATCTAGTCTGTCTAGTCCGGTTAGAATTTTATAAGTTTCAATGAGATCCCCTCTCATTCTTCTAAACTCCAGCGAGTATAAGCCCAATCGACCCAATCTCTCCTCATACGTCATTCCTGCCATCCCAGGTATCAGCCTGGTGAATCTTCGCTGCACTCCCTCCATGGCAAGAACATCCTTCCTCAGATAAGGCGACCAAAACTGCACACAATACTCAAGGTGTGGTCTCACCAAGGCCCTGTACAACTGCAGCAAGACATCCTTGTTCCTGTACTCGAACCCTTTCGCTACGAAGGCCAACATACCATTTGCCTTCTTGACCGCCTGCTGCACCTGCATGCTTACCTTCAGCGACTGGTGCACAAGAACACCCAGGTCTCGTTGCACTTCCCCTTCTCCCAATCTATTGCCATTCAGATAATAATCTGCCTTCCTGTTTTTGACACCAAAGTGGATAACCTCGCATTTATCCACATTATATTGCATCTGCCATGCTTCTGTCCAATCACCCAACCTGTCCAAATCATACTGGAGTTTCTTGGCATCCTCCTCACGGCACACACGCCCACCCAGCTTTGTGTTGTCTGCATACTTGGAGATATTACACCCAATTCCCTCGTCTAGATCATTAATATATATTGTGAATAGCTGGGGTCCTAGTACCCCACTCGTCACTGCCTGCCACTCGGAAAAAGACCCATTTATTCCAACTCTTTGCTTTCTGTCTGCCAACCAGTTCTCTATCCAAGTCAATACCTTGCCCCCAATCCCATGTGCCTTAACTTTACACGCTAATCTCTTATGCGGGACCTTATCGAAAGCCTTCTGAAAGTCCAAATACACACATCCACGGGTTCTCCCTTATCTATTTTAGCAGTTACATCCTCAAAAACTTCCAGTAGATTAGTCAAGCACGATTTACCAGTGTTGTATCTGTACTGGAACAGCTTGGCTAGAGGCGCGGCTAGTTCTGGAGCACAAGTCTTCAGCACGATAGCCGGGATGTTGTCGGGGCCCATAGCCTTTGCTGTATCCAGTGCGCTCAGCCGTTTCCTGATAGCACGTGGAGTGAATCGAATTAGCTGAAGACTGGCTTCTGTGATGGTGGGGACCTCAGGATCATCCACTCGGCACTTCTGGCTGAAGATGGTTGCGAACGCTTCAGCCTTGTCTTTTGCACTCATGTGCTGGGCTCCACCATCATTGAGGATGGGGATATTCAGAATCAGAATCACAGAATCCCCACAGTGCAGATAGAGGCCATTTCGGCCCATCGAGCTTGCACCGACACATATCCCACCCTATCCCCGTAACCCCACGTATTTAATCCCCCTAACACTAAGGGTCAATTTATCATAGCCAAATCAACCTAACCCGCACATCTTTGGACTGTGGGAGGAAACCGGAGCACCCGGAGGAAACCCACGCAGACACGGGGAGAATGTGCAAACTCCACACAGACAGTCACCCGTGGCCGGATTCGAACCCGGGTCCCTGGCGCTGTGAGACAACAGTGCTAACCACTATGCCACCGTGTTGCCCGTATTCATGGAGCCTCCTCCTCCTCCCGTTAGTTGTTTAATGGTCCACCACCATTCACGACTGGATGTGGCCAGACTGCAGAGCTTTGATCTGATCCATTGATTGTGGGATCGCTTAGCCCTGTCTATAGCATGCTGCTTCCGCTTTTTGGCATGCATGCAGTCCTGTGTTGCAGCTTCCCCAGTTTGGCACCTCATTTTTAGGTACGCCTGGTGCTGCTCCTGGCATGCTCTTCTACACTCCTTATTGAACCATGGTTGGTCCCCTGGCTTGATGGTAATGGTAGAGTGAGGGATATGCTGGGCCATGAGGTTACAGATTGTGGTGGAATACAATTCGGCTGCTGCTGATGGCCCACAGTGCCTCATGGATGCCCAGTTTTGAGCTGCTAGATCTGTTCTGAATCTATCCCATTTAGCACGGTGGTAGTGCCACACACACGATGGAGGGTGTTCTCAGTGTGAAGACGGGACTTTGTCTCCACAATGACTGTGCGGTGGTCACTGCTACCAATGCTGTCATGGACAGATGCATCTGCGACAGGTAGATTGGTGAGGACGAGGTCAAGTAGGTTTTTCCCTCGTGTTGGTTCCTCACCACCTGTCGCAGGCCCAGACTGGCAGTTATGTCCTTCAGGACTTGGCCAGCTCGGTCAGTAGTGGTGCTACCGAGTCACTCTTGGTGATGGACATTAAAGTCCCCCACCCAGAGTACATTCTGTGCTACTCTCAGTGCTTCTTCCAAGTGGTGTTCAACATGGAGGAGTACTGATTCATCAGCTGAGGGAGGGCGGTAGGTGGTAATCAGCAGGAGGTTTCCTTGCCCATGCTTGACCTGAAGCCATGAGACTTCATGGGGTCCGGAGTCAATGTTGAGGACTCCCAGGGCCACTGCTTCCTGACTGTTTACCACTGTGCCGCCACCCCTGGTGGGTCTGTCCTGCCGGTGGGACAGGACATACCCAGGGATGGTGATGGAGGAGTTTGAGACATTGGCTGAAAGGTATGATTCTGTGAGTATGACTATGTCAGGCTGTTGCTTGACTAGTCTGTGGGACAGCTCTCCCAATTTTGGCACAAGTCCCCAGATGTTGGTGAGGAGGACTTTGCAGGGTCGATTAGGCTGGGTGTGCTGTTGCCGTGTCCGTAGCCGGTGCCGGGTGGTCCGTCCGGTTTCATTCTTATTATGTTTCATAGCGGTTTGTTACAACTGAGCGTCTTGCTCGGCCATTTCAGAGGGCAGTTAAGAGTCAACCACATTGCTGTGGGTCTGGAGTCACATATAGGCCAGACCGGGTAACGACGGCAGATTTCCTTCCCTAAAGGACATTAGTGAACCAGATGGGTTTTTAACGACAATCCGATAGTTTCATGGTCACCATTACTGATACTAGCTTTTTATTCCAGATTTATTTAATTAATTGAATTTAAATTCCCCAGCTGCCGTGGTGGGATTTGAACTCACGTCTCTGGATCATTAGTCCACTAGTTAACTAGCCCAGTGACATTACCACTACACTACCGTTCCCCTAATGTGCAGGCAGAGAGGGAATAGGTGACCACCAGACAGAGAAGGAGGACCAAGCAGGTAGGGCAGGAATCCCCAGAGTGCATTTCGCTCGCTAACCGGTTCACAGTTCTGGAAACTGGTGGGGGTGATGGCTCCTCTGGGGAGAGCAACCAGAGCCAAGGCCACGGCACCACGGGTGGCTCAGCAGCACAGGGGGGAGGAAGAAGAGTGGAAGAGCAATAATGATAGGGAATTCATTGGTTAAGGGAACAGATAGGCGTTTCTGTGGACGTAAACGTGACTCCAGGATGGTATGTTGCCTCCCTGGTGCCAGGGTCAAGGATGTCACTGAGCGGCTGCAGGACACTCTGAGGGGGGAGGGTGAACAGCCAGAGGTCGTGGTCCATATCGGTACCAACGACATAGGCAGAAAGAGGGAATGAGGTCCTGCAGGCAGGCTATAGGGAGCTAGGAGAGAGATTAAAAAGCAGGACCTCAAAGGTAGTAATCTCCGGTTTACTCCCGGTGCCACGTGCTAGTGAGTAGAGGAATAGGAGGATAGAACAGATGAATGCGTGGCTGGAGAGATGGTGCAGGAGGGAGGGCTTTAGATTCTTGAGGCATTGGGACCATTTCTGGGGAAGGTGGGACCTGTAAAAGCCGGACGGGTTACACCTCAACAGAGCCGGGACCAATATTCTCGCGGGGAGGTTTGCTAGTGCTGTTGGGGAGGTTTAAACTAGCGTGGCAGGGGGATGGGCACCAGCATGTAGGAGTGGAGGGGAGGAATGGGGTGCATGGAAGAGTGAGTGTGTTGGATGGTACTGGAGGGGAAGGTAGTGTTGGAGGCGGAAGTTGTACCATATTAGATAGGAGCAGACCAAGAAAGACTACGAAAAATTAAAAAATGGGTTTAGAATGCATGTACGTAAATGCACAAAGTGTGGTGAATAAGGTTGGTGAGCTACAAGCACAGTTAGCCGTGTGGCAATATGATGTTGTGGCAATAACAGAAACGAGGCTTAAAAACAGTGAGGACTGGGCACTTAATATTCAAGGGTACAAGGTGTTCAGAAAAGATAGGGAAGGAAAAAAGGGAGGTGGGGTGGCAGTGCTGATTAAGGAAGACATTGTAGTGTTGGAAAGGGAGGATGTTCTTGAGGGGACAAGGACAGAATCTATTTGGTTAGAGTTGAGAAGCAAAAAGGGTATGATCACGCTATTGGGGGTATTCTACAGGCCTCCAAATAGTGAGGGGGAGGTAGAGGAGCAAATCTGCAGGGAAATCGCAAAGATATGCAAGAGCTATAGAGTGGTGATATTGGGGGACTTTAATTACCCAAATATCGATTGGGATAATGCTAGGGTAAAGGGAAAGGAGGGGGAGGAATTTCTGAAATGTGTTCAGGAGAATTTCCTTGACCCAACTAGGAAGGAGGCATTGCTGGATCTGGTGCTGGGGAATGAGGTGGGCCAGGTCGACCAAGTGTCTGTGGGAGAACACTTGGATACGAGTGATCATCGTATCATAAGATTTAAATTAGCAATGGAGAGGAGCTAGGAACAATCTAGAGTGGAACTTCGAAACTGGAATAGGGCTAACTTCAATGGGATGCGAAAGGATCTAGCCAGGGTAAAATGGAACCAAAGACTGACAGGAAAAACTGTAACGGAACAATGGGTGATCGTTAAGGAGGAGATGTTCCAAGTACAGGCTAGGTACATTCCAACAAGAGGGAAGGGTAAGGGAACCAAAGCAAGGGCTCCTTGGATGAAGAGGGAGATAGAGAAGATGATGAAACAAAAAAAGAGGGTGTATGATGAATATCAGGTGAATTCTTCAAGGGAGAACCAGACCAAATACAATAAGTTGAGAGGGGAAGTGAAGATGAAAATAAGATTGGCAAAGACAGAATATGAAAGTAGAATGGCGGTTAACATAAAAGGGAACCCAAAAATCTTCTACCGGCATGTAAACAGTAAGCGAGTAGTAAGCGGGGTGGGGCCTATTAGGGACAAAGAAGGTGACATATGCTTAGAGGTGCAGGGCAAGGCTAGAATACTCAATGAGTACTTT
>JASTWF010000349.1:253117-354912 GCA_030390025.1 Squalus acanthias
TGTGGGGGACGGAGCGGGGGAGGGGGGCATTGTGTGTCTGGGGTATGGGGTGGGGGAGCAGACAGTGTGTGTGTGTGTGTGGGACGGAGCGGGGGTGGGGGTGCAGTGTGTGTGGGGGACGGGGAGGGGGAGCAGTGTGTGTGGGGGAAGGAGCGGTGGAGCGGGGGCAGTGTGTGTGGGGGACGGAGCGGGGGAGGGGGGGCAGTGTTTGTGGGGGACGGAGCGGGGGAGGGGGGCAATGTGTGTGTGGGACGGAGCGAGGGAGGGGGGCAGTGTGTGTGTGGGGGACGGAGCGGGGGAGGGGTCAGTGTGTGTGGGGGATGGAGCGGGGGAGGGGGGCAGTGTGTGTGTGGGGGATGGAGCGGGGGGAGGGTATCAGTGTGTGTGTGGGGGACGGAGCGGGGGGAAGGGGTCAGTGGGTGGTGGGGGATGGAGCGGGGGAGGGGGGGCAGTGTGTGTGTGCGGGATGGAGCGGGAGTGGGGGGGGGTCAGTGCGTGTGTGGGGGACGTAGCGGGGGAGGGGGGCAGTGTGTGTGTGGGGGATGGAGCGGGGGAGGGGGTCAGTGTGTGTGGGGGTGACGCAGCGGGGGAGGGGGGCAGTGTGTGTGTGGGGGATGGAGCGGGGGAGGGGGTCCGTGTGTGTGTGGGGGACGGAGCGGGGGAGGGGGGGCAGCGTGTGTGGGGGGGACGGAGCGGAGGAGGGGACAGTGTGTGTGTATGTGTGAGACGGAGCAGGGGGGAGGGTGCAGTGTGTGTGGGGGACGGAGCGGGGGAGTGGCGGCAGTGTGTGTGGGGGATGGAGCGGGGGAGGGGTCAGTGTTTGTGGGGGACGGAGCGGGGGAGGGGAAGCATTGTGTGTGGGGGACGGAGCTGGGAGGGGAAGCATTGTGTGTGGGGGACGGAGCGGGGAGGGGGCAGTGTGTGTGTGTGGGACGGAGCGAGGGAGGGGCAGCATTGTGTGTGGGGGACGGAGCGGGAGAGGGAACAGTGTGTGTGGTGGGACGGAGCGGGGGAGGGGCTCAGTGTGTGTGTGGGGGACGGAGCGGGGGAGGGGACAGTGTGTGTGTGGGGGGCGGAGCGGGGGAGGGGACAGTGTGTGTGTGAGGGACGGAGCGGGGAAAGGGGTGAAATGTGTGTGTGGGGGTCGGAGCGGGGGAGGGGGGCAGTGTGTGTGGGTGACGGAGTGGGGGAGGGGGTCAGTGTGTGTGTGGGGGACGGAGCGGGGGAGGAGAGGCATTGTGTGTGTGGGGGACGGAGCGGGGGAGGAGAGGCATTGTGTGTGGGGGACCGAGCGGGGAAGGGGAAGCATTGTGTGTGGGGGACGGAGCGGGGGAGAGGGGGCAGTGAGTGTTTGTGGGGGATGGAGCGGGGGATGGGGGCATTGTATGTCTGGGGGACGGAGCGGGGGGAGAGGGACAGTGTCTCTGTGTGTGGGACGGAGCGGGGGATGGGGGTGCAGTGTGTGTGGGGGACGGAGCGGGGGCAGTGTGTGTGGGGGACGTAGCGGGGGAGCGGACAGTTTGTGTGTGGGGGACGGAGCGGGGGAGGGGGGCAGTGTGTGTGGGGATGGAGCGGGGAGGGGGGGTAGTTGTGTGTGTGGGGACGGAGCGGGGGAGGTGGGCAGTGTTTGTGTGTGAGGGACGGAGCGGGGGAGGGGGGGCAGTGTGTGTGTGTGGGGGACGGAGCGGGGAGGGGGGCAGTGTGTGTGTGGGGGACGGAGCAGGGGAGGGGGGCAATGTGTGTGTGTGTGGGACGGACCGACGGAGGGTCAACATTGAGTGTGGGGGACGGAGTGGGGGAGGGAACAGTGTGTGTGGGGGGGGACGGAACGGGGGAGGGCTCAGTGTGTGTGTGGGGGACAGAGCGGGGGAGGGGACAGAGTGTGTGTGGGGGGCGGAGCGGGGAGGGGTCAGTGTGTGTGTGTGGGGGACGGTGCGGGGGAAGGGGTGAAATGTGTGTGTGGGGGACGGAGCGGGGGAGGGGGGAAGTGTGTGTGTGTGGGGGACGGAGCGGTGGAGGGTGGCAGTGTGTGTGGGGGACGGAGCGGGGTAGGGGGGGAAGTGTGTGTGTGTGGGGGGACGGAGCGGGGGAGGGGGGGACAGTGTGTGTGTGGGGGACGGGAGCGGGGGATGGGGCAGTATATGTGTGGGGGACGGAGCGGGGAGGGGGCAGAGTGTGTGTGGGGGGGACGGAGCGGGGGAGGTTGTCAGTGTGTGTGTGGGGGACGGAGCGGGGGAGGGGGCAGTGTGTGTGGGGGGGACGGAGCGGGGGAGGGTATCAGTGTGTGTGTGGGGACGGAGCGGGGAGGGGGTCAGTGTGTGTGTGAGGGGGACGGAGCGGGGTAGGGGGATGGAGCGGGGGCGGGGGGCAGTGTGTGTGTGGGGGACGGAGCGGGGAGGAGAGGCATTGTGTGTGGGGGACCGAGCGGGGGGAGGGGAAGCATTGTGTGTGGGGGACGGAGCGGGGGAGAGGGGGCAGTGAGTGTTTGTGGGGGATGGAGCGGGGGAGGGGGGCATTGTGTGTCTGGGGGACGGAGCGGGGGAGCGGACAGTGTCTGTGTGTGTGGGACGGAGCGGGGGAGGGGGTGCAGTGTGTGTGGGGGACGGAGCGGGAGAGGGGGGGCAGTGTGTGTGGGGGACGGAGCGGGGGCAATGTGTGTGGGGGACGGAGCGGGGGAGGGGACAGTTTGTGTGTGGGGGATGGAGCGGGGGAGGGGTGCAGTGTGTGTGGGGACGGAGCGGGGGAGGGGGGCAGTGTGTGTGTGGGGACGGAGCGGGGGAGGTGGGCAGTGTGTGTGTGTGAGGGACGGAGCGGGGGAGGGGGGCAAGTGTGTGTGTGTGGGGGACGGAGCGGGAGGGGGCAGTGTGTGTGTGGGGGACGGAGCAGGGGAGGGGTCAGTGTGTGTGGGGAATGGAGCGGTGGAGGGGGGCAATGTGTGTGTGTGGGACGGACCGACGGAGGGTCAACATTGTGTGTGGGGGACGGAGCGGGGGAGGGAACAGTGTGTGTGGGGGGGGGACGGGACGGGGAGGGCTCAGTGTGTGTGTGGGGGGCGGAGCGGGGGAGGGAGTCAGTGTGTGTGTGTGGGGGACGGTGCGGGGGAAGGGGTGAAATGTGTGTGTGGGGGACGGAGCGGGGGAGGGGCGGTAAAGTGTGTGTGGGGACGGAGCGGGGGAGGGGGGCAGTGTGTGTGTGTGGTGGGACGGACGGAGCGGTGGAGGGGTGGCAGTGTGTGTGGGGGACGGAGCGGGGTAGGGGGGGAAGTGTGTGTGTGGGGGACGGAGCGGGGGAGGGGGGGACAGTGTGTGTGTGGGGGACGGAGCGGGGGATGGGGGCAGTATGTGTGTGGGGGACGGAGCGGGGGAGGGGGGCAGTGTGTGTGTGGGGGGGATGGAGCGGGGGAGGTTGTCAGTGTGTGTGTGGGGGACAGAGCGGGGAGGGGGGCAGTGTGTGTGTGGGGGACGGAGCGGGGGAGGGTATCAGTGTGTGTGTGGGGGACGGAGCGGGGAGGGGGTCAGTGTGTGTGTGGGGGACGGAGCGGGGGAGGGGGGCAGTGTGTGTGTGCGGGATGGAGCGGGGGAGGGGGTCAGTGTGTGTGTGTGGGATGGAGCGGGGGAGGGGTCAGTGTGTGTGGGGGACGGAGCGGGGGAGAGGAAGCATTGTGTGTGGGGGACGGAGCGGGGTAGGGGCTCAGTGTGTGTGTGGGACGGAGCGAGGGAGGGACTGCATTGTGTGTGGGGGACGGAGCGGGGGAGGGGGACAGTGTGTGTGTGAGGGGGACGGAGCGGGGGAGGGGGATGGAGCGGGGGAGGGGGGCAGTGTGTGTGTGGGGGATGGAGCGGGGGAGGTTGTCAGTGCGTGTGTGGGGGACGGAGCGGGGGAGGGGGGCAGTGTGTGTGTGTGTGTGGGGGACGGAGCGGGGGAGGGGGGCAGTGTGTGTGTGGGGGACGGAGCGGGGGAGGGTATCAGTGTGTTTGTGGGGGACGGAGCGGGGAGGGGTTCAGTGTGTGTGTGGGGGACGGAGCGGGGGAGGGGGGCGGTGTGTGTGTGGGGGATGGAGCGGGGGAGGGGGGGAAATGTGTGTGGGGGACGGAGCGGGGGAGGGACTCCATTGTGTGTGGGGGACGGAGCAGGGGAGGGGGTCAGTGTGTGTGTGAGGGGGACGGAGCGGGGAGGGGGAAGGAGCGGGGGAGGGGAGCAGTGTGTGTGTGGGGGACGAAGCGGGGGAGGTTGTCAGTGTGTGTGTGGGGGACGGAGCGGGGGAGGGGGGCAGTGTGTGTGTGGGGGACGGAGCGGGGGAGGGGGGCAGTGTGTGTGTGGGGGACGGAGCGGGGGAGGGTATCAGTGTGTTTGTGGGGAACGGAGCGGGGAGGGGGTCAGTGTGTGTGTGGGGGACGGAGCGGGGGAGGGGGGCATGGTGTGTGTGGGGGATGGAGCGGGGGAGGGGGGGCAGTGTGTGTGGGGGACGGAGCGGGGGAGGGGAAGCATTGTGTGTGGGGGACGGAGCGGGGCAGGGGGAAAGTGTGTGTGTGGGACGGAGCGAGGGAGGGTTTGCATTGTGCGTGGGGGACGGAGCGGGGGAGGGAACAGTGTGTGTGGGAGGGACGGAGCGGGGAGGGGCTCAGTGTGTGTGTGGGGGACGGAGCGGGGGAGGGGACAGTGTGTGTGTGGAGGGCGGAGCGGGGGAGGGGACAGTGTGTGTGTGTGGGGGACGGAGCGGGGGAAGGGGTAAATGTGTGTGTGGGGGACGGAGCGGGGGAGGGGGGGGAAATGTGTGTGTGGGGGACGGAGCGGGGGAGGGGGGCAGTGTGTGTGTGTGGGGGACGGAGCGGGGGAAGGGGGGCAGTGTGTGTGTGGGGGACGGAGCGGGGGAGGGGGAAGTGTGTGTGTGGGGACGGAGCGGGGGAGGGGGGCAGTGTGTGTGTGTGGGGACCGGAGCGGGGGAGGGGAAGACAGTGTGTGTGTGGGGGACGGAGCGGGGGAGGGGGGCATGTGTGTGTGGGGGACGGAGCGGGGAAGGGGGCAGTGTGTGTGTGGGTGACAGAGCGGGGGGAGGGGTGCAGTGTGTGTGTGTGGGACGGAGCGGGGGTGGGGTGGCAGTGTGTGTGTGGAGGAGGGAGCGGGGGAGGATGGCTGTGTGTGTGGGGGACGGAGCGGGCGAGGGGTACAGTGTGTGTGTGTGTGGGATGGAGCAGGGGTGGGGTGGCAGTGTGTGTGGAGGAGGGAGTGGGGGAGGAGGAAAGTGTGTGTGTGGGGATGGAGTGGGGGACGGGGGGAAGTGTGTGTGTGGGGGACGGAGCGGGGGAGGGGGACAGTGTGTGGGGGGGACGGAGCGGGGAAGGGGGGTCAGTGTGTGTGGGGGACTGAGCGGGGGAGGGGGGCAGTGTGTGTGTGGGGGACGGAGCGGGGGAGGGGGAAGTGTGTGTGTGGGGGACGGAGCGGAGGAGGGGGAAGTGTGTGTGTGTGGGGGACATAGCGGGGGAGTGGGGCAGTGTGTGTCTGGTGGACGGAGCGGGGGAGGGGGCAGTGTGTGTGTGTGTGGGGGATGGAGTGGGGGAGGGGGGCATTTTTTGTGTGGGGGACAGAGCGGGGGAGGGGGGCAGTGTGTGTGTGTGTGGGGGACGGAGCAGGGGAGGGGCCAGTGTGTGTGAATGGGACGGAGTGGGGGAGGGGGTCAGTGTGTGTGTGGGGGACGGAGCGGGGGAGGGGGACAGTGTGTGTGTGCGGGATGGAGCGGGGAAGGGGGTCAGTGTGTGTGTGGGGGATGCAGCGGGGGAGGGGGGCAGTGTGTGTGTGGGGGATGGAGCGGGGGAGGGGGTCAGTGTGTGTGGAGGGGACGCAGCGGGGGAGGGGAGCAGTGTGTGTGTGGGGGATGGAGCGGGGGCGGGAATCAGTGTGTGTGTGGGGGACGGAGCGGGGGAGGGGGGGCAGCGTGTGTGTGGGGGACGGAGCGGGGGAGGGGGGGCAGTGAGTGTGTGTGGGGGACGGAGCGGGGGAGGGGGGCATTGTGTGTGTGGGGGTCGGAGCGGGGGAGGGGACAGTGTGTGTGTGTGTGTGGGACGGAGCAGGGGAGGGGCTGCATTGTGTGTGGGGGACGGAGCGGGGGAGGGAACAGTGTGTGTGGGAGGGACGGAGCGGGGGAGGGGACAATGTGTGTGTGGGGGGCGGAGCGGGGGAGGGGACAGTGTGTGTGTGTGTGTGGGGGACGGAGCGGGGGAAGGGGTGAAATGTGTGTGTGGGGGACGGAGCGGGGGAGGGGTGGAAATGTGTGTGTGTGGGGACGGAGCGGGGGCAGTGTGTGTGTGTGGGGGACGGAGTGGGGAGGGGGCAGTGTGTGTGTGGCGGACGGAGCGGGGGAGGGGGCAGTGTGTGTGTGGGGGACGGTGCGGGGGAGGGGGGCAGTGTGTGTGTGTGGGGGCCGGAGCGGGGGAGGGGGGACAGTGAGTGTGTGTGGGGGACGGAGCGGGGGAGGGGGAAGTGTGTGTGGGGGATGGAGCGGGGGAGGGGGGCAGTGTGTGTGTGTGGGTGACAGAGCGGGGGAGGGGGGGAAGTGTGTGTGTGGGGGACGGAGCGGGGGAGAGGGGGCAGTGTGTGTGTGGGGGGACGGAGCGGGGTGGGGGTGGCAGTGTGTGTGTGGAGGAGGGAGCGGGGAGGGGGGGGCAGTGTGTGGGGGGGACGGAGCGGGGAGGGGGGGGTCAGTGTGTGTGGGGGACTGAGCGGGGGAGGGGAGCAAGTGTGTGTGGGGACGGAGCGGGGGAGGAGGCAGTGTGTGTGTGGGTGACGGAGCCGGGGAGGGGGCAGTGTGTGTGGGGGGGACGGAGCGGGGGAGGGGGGCAGTGTGTGTGTGGTGGACGGAGCGGGGGAGGGGGGGGCAGTGTGTGTGTGGGGGACGGAGCGGGGGAGGGGGGCAGTGTGTGTGTGTGTGTGGGGGACCGAGCGGGGGAGGGGGGGGCAGTGTGTGTGTGTGGGGGGGATGGAGTGGGGTAGGGGGGCAGTGTGTGTGTGTGTGTGGGGGACGGAGCAGGGGAGGGGCCAGTGTGTGTGTGGGGGACAGAGTGGGGGAGGGGGGAAGTGTGTGTGTGGGGGACGGCGCGGGGGAGGGGGGAAGTGTGTGTGTGGGGGACGGAGCGGGGGAGGGGGGGCAGTGTGTGTGTGGGGGACGGAGCGGGGGAGGGGGTCAGTGTGTGTGTGGGGGACGGAGCGGGGGAGGGGGGGCAGTGTGTGGGGGGGGGGACGGAGCGGGGGAGGGGGGCAGTGTGTGTGTGGAGGAGGGGAGCGGGGAGGGGGTCAGTGTGTGTGTGGGGACGGAGCGGGGGAGGGGGACAGTGTGTGTTTGGGGACGGTTGCGGGGGAGGGGTGCAGTGTGTGTGTGTGGGGGACGGAGCGGGGGGAGGGGGATCAGTGTGTGTGTGTGTGTGTGTGTGGTCAGAGCGGGGGAGGGGGCAATGTGTGTGTGTGGGGGGGGACGGAGCGGGGGAGGGGGGGCAGTGTGTGTGTGTGGGGGACGGAGCGGGGGAGGGGGGGCAGTGTGTGTGTGTGTGTGGGGGACCGAGCGGGGGAGGGGGGCAGTGTGTGTGTGGTGTGGGGGATGGAGTGGGGTAGGGGGGCAGTGTGTGTGTGTGTGTGGGGGGACGGAGCAGGGGAGGGGCCAGTGTGTGTGTGGGGGACAGAGTGGGGGAGTGGGGGAGGGGGGAAGTGTGTGTGTGTGGGGGACGGCGCGGGGGGAGGGGGGCAAAGTGTGTGTGTGGGGGACGGAGCTGGAGGGAGGGGGGGCAGGGTGTGTGTGGGGGACGGAGCGGGGGAGGGGGTCAGTGTGTGTGTGTGTGGGTACGGAGCGTGGGGAGGGGGGCAGTGTGTGTGTAGGGGGACGGAGCGGGGGAGGTGGGCAGCAGTGGCAAGTGTGTGGTGGTGACGGATCGAGGGGAGGGGGTCAGTGTGTGTGTGTGTACGGAGCGGGGGAGGGTGGACAGTGTGTGTGTTTGGGACTGGAGCGGGGGACGGGGACAGCGTGTGTGTGTCTGTGGTGGGACGGAGCGGGGGAGGGGGATGCAGTGTGTGTGTGTGTGTGTGGGTACGAGCGGAGGAGGGGGGCATCGTGTGTGTGTGGGGGACGGAGCGGGGGAGGGGGCATGTGTGTGTGTGGGGGATGGAGCGGGGGAGTGGACAGTGTTGTGTGTGGGGGGACGGAGCGGGGGACGGGGGGCAGTGTGGTGTATGTGTGGGACGGAGCGGGGGAGGGCAGCAGTGTGTGTGTGGGGGACGGAGCGGGGATGGACGGCGGAAAGGGGACGGTGATGGAGAAGGGGGTGGGGGGAAACGGAGGGTGGGGTGGACATGGAGAGGGGAGGGGGAAACGGGGAGTTGAGGGGGACACGGGGAGGGGACGGGGACACGGGGAGGGGAGGGGGACACGGAGAGAGGAAGGTGACACGGGGAGGGGAGGGGGACAGATGGAGGGGAGAGGGACACGGGGAGGGGAGGGGGACACAGAGAGTGGAGGGGGACACGGGGAGGGGAGGGGGACACGGGGAGGGGAGGGGCCACGGGGAGGGGAGGGGACACGGAGAGAGGACGGTGACACGGGGAGGGGAGGGGGACACGGGGAGGGGAGGGGGACACGGAGAGGGGAGGGGGACACGGGGAGGGGAGGGGGACACGGAGAGGGGAGGGGGACACGGGGAGGGGAGGGGGACACGGGGAGGGGAGGGGGACACGGAGAGAGGAAGGTGACACGGAGAGAGGAAGGTGACACGGGGAGGGGAGGGGGACACGGGGAGGGGAGGGGGACACGGAGAGGGGAAGGTGACACGGAGAGGGGAGGGGGACATGGGGAGGGGAGGGGGACACGGAGAGGGGAAGGTGACACGGAGAGGGGAGGGGGACACGGGGAGGGGAGGGGACATGGAGAGGGGAGGGGGACACGGGGAGGTGAGGGGGACACGGAGAGGGGAAGGTGACACGGAGAGGGGAGGGGGACACGGGGAGGGGAGGGGACATGGAGAGGGGAGGGGGACATGGGGAGGGGAGGGGGACACGGGGAGGGGAGGGGGACACGGAGAGGAAGGGAGACACGGGGAGGGGAGGGGGACACGGAGAGGGGAGGCGGACACTCAGTTCTATTTGGTATGTTTCACCACTATGTCTTTTGCCTCCGTCTTCAGCTCCCCCCCCCCCCCCCCCCCCGGGCTACGAGCTGCTCTTCCTGCCAAATGCCTACATGATCCACATGCCCCAAGCTCCGAGCTTTGACATATCCAAGTGCCGCTCCAGCGCGCTGTACCGACACTGCCTCAACACACTGAAGGAGGAATTTCATCAGGACCTGTCTCGACAGTACTGCTCCGCTGCCCTCAAGTAACTGACCGTGAACAAAAACCTGTAGGGAGGGCCCTACACCCGACACCGCGCCGGCCGAGTCTCCGAGACCCGACACCGTGCCGGCGGAGTCCCCGAGACCCGACACCGAGCCGGCCGAGTCCCAAAGACCCGACACCGCGCAGGCGGAGTCCCCGACACCGCGCCGGCGGAGTTCCCGAGACTCGACACCGCGCCGGCGGAGTCCCCGAGACCCGACACCGCGCCGGCGGAGTCCCCGAGACCCGACACCGCGCCGGCGGAGTCCCCGAGACCCGACACCGCGCCATCGGAGTCCCCGAGACCCGACACCACGCCGGCGGAGTCCCCGAGACCCGACACCGCGCCGGCACATTGTAACCCTCACTGCCGCAGACTGCCCCTTCAAACTCTGGACAATCAAGTACCTCCTTTATATTATTTCTTTTGTATTTAAAATTGTACTTTTAATATTTTAGAGGCTGTAAATGATTGATCGTTGTACAAAGAAATGTTGATTTTTTTTCTTCGAAACAGTTAGTGGTTCTCTCTCGGTCTCTGCATTTAAGGGAAGCTACATAAACACATGAGGGAGAAAGGAATAGAAGGTAATAGTGACAGAGTTGGATGAAGAGGGGTGGGAGGAGGCTGGTGTGGAGCATAAACACTGGCACAGACCAGTTGGGCCGAATGGCCTGTTTCTGTGTTTAAATACGATGGGCCGTCCTTACCTGGTCCGGCCTATATGTGACTCCAGACCCACAGCAATGTGATTGTCTCTTAATTGCCCTCTGAAATGGCCTAGCAAGCCACTCAGTTGCAACAAACTCCGAAAAACAAAAAGAATAATAAAACCGGACGGACCACCCGGCATCGACCTCAGCACCGGCTTTGGACATGACAACGGCACACCCAGCCCAGTCAACCCTGCAAAGTCCTTCTCATCAACATCTGGGGACTTGTGCCATAATTGGGAGAGCTGTCCCACAGACTAGTCAAGCAACAACCTGACATAGTCATACTCACAGAATCATACCTTTCAGCCAATGTCCCAAACTCCTCCATCACCATCCCTGGGTATGTCCTGTCCCACCGGCAGGACAGACCCACCAGGGGTGGTGCCACAGTGGTATATAGTCGGGAAGTAGTGGCCCTGGGAGTCCTCAACATTGATTCCGGACCCCATGATGTCTCATGGCTTCAGGTCAAGCATGGGCAAGGAAACCTCCTGCTGATTACCACCGACCTCCCTCAGCTGATGAATCAGTACTCCTCCATGTTGAACACCACTTGGAAGAAGCACTGAGAGTAGCAAGGGCACTCTCCGGGTGGGGGACTTCAATGTCCATCACCAAGAGTGGCTCAGCAGCACCACTACTGACCGAGTCCTGACAGACATAACTGCCAGTCTGGGCCTGCGACAGGTGGTGAGTGAACCAACACGAGGGAAAAACCTACTTGACTTCGTCCTCACCAATCTACCTGTCGCAGATGCATCTGTCCATGACAGCATTGGTAGCAGTGACCACCGCACAGTCATTGTGGAGACAAAGTCCCGTCTTCACACTGAGAACACCCTCCATCGTGTTGTGTGGCACTACCACCGTGCTAAATGGGATAGATTCAGAACAGATCTAGCAGCTCAAAACTGGGCATCCATAAAGCGCTGTGGGCCATCAGCAGCAGCAGAATAGTATTTCACCACAATCTGTGACCTCATGGCCCGGCATATCCCTCACTCTACCATTACCATCAAGCCAGTGGACCAATGAGTTGTGCAGAAGAGCATGCCAGGAGCAGCACCAGGCGTACCTAAAAATGCGGTGCCAACCTGGGGAAGCTGCAACACAGCACTACATGCATGCTAAACAGCGGAAGCAGCATGCTATAGACAGGGCTAAGCGATCCCACAATCAATGGATCAGATCAAAGCACTGCAGTCCTGCCACATCCAGTCGTGAATGGTGGTGGACCTCTCTCTCTTAGGCAGTCGCTCGGAACCGAGGATTACTTGCTTCCACACTAAAAATAAGTTCTCAGGTGACTGATGAGTCCAATGTGGGACCTACAGTCTCTGTCACAGGTGGGGCAGACGGTGGTTGAAGGGGCGGGTGGGTGGGGTGCTTGGGTTGACGTGCGCTCCTTCTGCTGTTTGCGCTTGGCTTCCGCTTGCTCCCGGCGAAGAGACTCGAGGTATTCGGCGCCTTCCCGGATGCTTCTCCTCCACTTGTATGGTCTTGGGCCAGGGATTCCCAGGTGTCGGACGGAATGTTGCACTTTTTCAAGGAGGCTTTGAGGGTGTCCTCAATAGAAACATAGAAGATAGGAGCAGGAGTAGGACATTCGGCCCCTCAAGCCTGCTCCGCCATTTCATGGCTGATCATCTAAATTCAGTACCCTGTCCCTGCTTTCTCCCCATATCCCTTGATCCCTTTAGCCTTAAGAAATATATCTATCTCCTTCTTGAATATATTTAATGAATTGGCCTCAACTGCCTTCTGTGGTAGAGAATTCCACAGGTTCACCACTCTCTGGGTGAAGAAATTCCTCCTCATCTCAGTCCTAAATGGCTTACCCCTTATCCTTAGACTGTGACCTCTGGTTCTGGACTCCCCCGCCATCGGGAATATCCTTCCTGCATCTAGTCTGTCTAGTCCTATTAGAATTTTATAAGTTTCAATGAGATCCCCTCTCATTCTTCTAAACTCTAGCGAATATAAGCCTAATCGACCCAATCTCTCTTCAAACGTCATTCCTGCCATCCCAGGTATCAGTCTGGTAAATCTTCGCTGCACTCCCTCCATGGCAAGAACATCCTTCCTCAGATAAGGCGACCAAAACTGCACACAATACTCAAGGTGTGGTCTCACCAAGGCCTTGTACAACTGCAGCAAGACATCCTTGCTCCTGTACTCGAATCCTCTCGCTATAAAGGGCAACATACCATTTGCCTTCTTAACCGCCTGCTGCACCTGCATGCTTACCTTCAGCGACTGGTGCACAAGGACTCCCAGATCTCGTTGCACTTCCCCTTTTCCCAATCTATTGCCGTACAGATAATAATCTGTCTTCCTGTTTTTGCCACCAAAGTGGATAACCTCACATTTATCCACGTTACACTGCATCTGCCATGCATCTGCCCAATCACCCAACCTGTCCAAATCATACTGGAGTTTCTCTGCATCCTCCTCACAGCGCACATGCCCACCCAGCTTTGTGTCATCTGCAAACTTAGAGATATTACATCTAGTTCCCTTGTCTAGATCATTAATATATATTGTGAATAGCTGGGGTCCAAGCACCGATCCCTGCGGTACCCCACTAGTCACTGCCTACCACTCGGAAAAAGACCCGTTTATTCCAACTCTTTGCTTCCTGTCTGCCAACCAGTTCTCTATCCAAGTCAGTACCTTACCCCCAATCCCATGTGCTTTAACTTTGCACGCTAATCTCTTATGCGGGACCTTATCGAAAGCCTTCTGAAAGTCCAAATACACCACATCCACTGGTTCTCCCTTATCTATTCTACCAGTTACATCCTCAAAAAATTCCAGTAGATTAGTCAGGCATGATTTACCTTTTGTAAATCCATGTTGACTTTGTCCGATCCTGTCACTGTTTTCCAAGTACTCTGCTATTACATCTTTTATAATGGACTCTAGCATTTTGCCCACTACCGATGTCAGGCTTACCAGTCTATAGCCCCTATGTTCCCCGACATCTCTGGGAGTTTATTTGTGTCCTCCTTTGTGAAGACGGAACTGTGGTAACACAATACAGCTTCCTGTGACTCGAACTTTATTGCATCACTTCCTGTGATTAGTCCAGGATAAATACTGGACTGATCAGTTGGATCCTGGAGAGGCATAGAGTAAGACCTCTTTTGTATGTAGCACCTTTTTAGTTGATTAAAGCTTACTTTAAGTTCACCACGCGTAAGGCTCATTCTTACGACAATTTAATCAACTTTGAAAAACTTCGCACTCAAACTTTTTGGACGAACTCGGAACTAAGGATCCAGGGAATCACCCATCATGGAAAACATCCTTAAACCATCGCGTCTTGACTTGGACCCAAACACCCCAGCAGCCGGTAAGGTGTGGAAACACTGGTATCGCACATTTGACAATTTTCTTGAATATTGCAAGGCTGATGATGACTCAAAGTTGCGGATACTCATCAACTGTGTCACCCCGAATGTATTTCAGTATGTGGAGGAATGGGGCAGTTACGAGGAGGCAATTCGGACGCTTAAGAGACTATATACTAAGACACCGAATGAGGTCTATGCCAGACATCTACTAGCTACAGCCCAACAAGGGCCGGAGGAATCCATTGATAAATTCCTCCAAGAGCTTCGCAGACTTAGTATGGACTGTAACTTTCAGGCGGCCTCAGCTGAGCTGTACCATGAAGAAATGATCTGTGATGTTTTCATCTGTGGGCTTGCCTCCCCATTTATACGCCAGCGTCTACTGGAAAGTAAGACACTTGAGCTTCAGAGAGCTTATGACATGGCTTGCTCTCTAGATCTGGCAAAAAGAAATGCAGACCTTTATACAGTGCCCAGACCTCGGTCTACTGCCTTAACTACAGTCAGGCAATTTAAGAGGCCACAGGTGAACTCTATTAGGGAGGTCTTTATCCCTGACGATCAATCTGATGACTTCACTGATGAAGAGGATGATGACCCCACTGTGGCAGCCTCTTGGCAATCTAAGAAATGCTTCTTTTGTGGTGATGAGTTTCACCCTCAGAAATTCTGCCCTGCTCGCAATGCGTTTTGCAGTCATTGCAACAAAAAGGGTCATTTTGCAAAGGTTTGCCTATCAAGAGCCTCTACGAGGGCTTATCAAGCTAAGTCCTACCGAACTGCCCCGGTAAGGGCCTATCAAGATGTTCCGGCTAAAATCTATCGTGCTTCCTCTTGGGTTTCCTCTCGAAGAAACACACCTAGAGTTTCAGCCACTCTTTGTGCAACGACACCAATTACAGCTGCTTGTCCTCAGAACCTATTCCATGCAGCTACAAAAGCATCAATTAATGGACATACTTTAGATGCCTTAATTGACTCAGGTAGCACTGATAGTTTCATTAGGGAACAGATTGTTGCAGAGTTAAAGCTACATGTTTTCCCATCGGACCAGGCAATTGCGATGGCTCAGTCATCACTTAATACCAGAATTTCTGGCTTTTGTATGGTTGAAATAACACTTAATGGTCACAGGTATCCCTCCACCCGGCTTTCGGTGCTCAAGGACTTATGTAGTGATCTTATCTTAGGGCTGGATTTTCAAAAGCAGCATAAGAAGCTCACCATTGAGTTCGGCGGATCCAAACCTGAACTCACTATTTCTAATATACTACCTCGATTACCGTTCTGTGCATTGTCAGCAGCTTCACTGGATGAACCCTCACTGTTTACCAGTATCCCTCCTCGATGCAAACCGATTATAACAAAGTCACGACGTTTCAGTCAGGAAGACCAGTCTTTTATTGCGGCTGAGATTTCTCGGCTTTTAGCAGAGGATATCATCGAGCCTTGTTCGTCGCCATGGCGCGCCCAGGTCGTTATTGTTAAGAACCCTCTACAACCTCACAAGAAACGGCTGTGCATTGACTATTCACAGACCATCAATCAATATACGGACTTGGACGCATACCCATTGCCGCGCATCGATGATATGGTTAATAAACTGGCTGAGTACACGGTGTTCTCAACATATGATCTGAAAAGTGCCTATCATCAGGTACCCTTGAAGGTCTCAGACAAGCAGTATACGGCCTTTGAAGCCAATGGATGGCTGTATCAATTTCGTCGCCTCCCCTTTGGGGTCACTAATGGAGTGGCTGTCTTCCAGCGAGCAATGGATGACCTGGTCAAACAGGAAGACTTGAAGGATACGTTTCCTTATCTGGACAATATTACTGTCGCAGGTCGCAATCAGCGGGAACATGACGCCAATCTCCAACGATTTTGGGATGCACTCCAGCACCGTAATTTGACATTAAATGCGGCTAAATCCATTGAGTCACAACCAACCATCAACATCCTTGGCTATTGTGTGGGCAATGGCATCATTAAACCTGACCCTGAAAGGCTTCGCCCACTCCAAGAGCTCCCGCCACCTAAGAATCCGGCCTCCTTGCGCCGGGCCCTCGGCCTGTTTGCATACTATGCTAAATGGATTCCTAACTTCTCGGACCGAATCCAACCTCTACTGAAGGCCAGCACATTCCCACTAGACACAGCGGCTGTTGCAGCCTTTAACCTCCTGAAAAAACAGTTGGAGAAAGCGGCTCTTCACTCCATCGATGAGAGTCTTCCTTTTGTTGTTGAGTGTGATGCCTCGGAGGTGGCGATCTCGGCCACTCTGAATCAGGAAGGTCGTCCGGTGGCATTTTTGTCCAGGACTTTTCAAGGGGCTGAGCTACATTATCCTCCAGTCGAGAAAGAAGCTACAGCCATCATAGAGGCAGTACAGAAGTGGAGTCATCTCCTAGCTCGCCAGCACTTTACCTTGATCACGGACCAGCGATCGGTCGCCTTCATGCTCGATAATCGAAAACGGACCAAAATTAAAAATAATAAAATCCAGCTTTGGCGGCTGGAATTGGCCTCTTTTGGTTACACCATCCACTATCGACCTGGCAAGGAGAATGTGGCTCCGGATACCCTCACACGAGCATTCTGCTCCGCCATGGCACCCTCTATGCTCGTAGACATCCATGATGGGTTGTGTCATCCGGGCGTTACTCGCATGCTACACTTCGTGCGGTCCCGAAATCTCCCATTCTCTACCGGGGATGTAAAGAAGATGTGCTCGGACTGCAGGGTCTGTGCGGAATTGAAACCTCAGTTTTTCCGCCCCTCGGGTGGTATACTCATACATGCGACCCAGCCAATGCAACGGCTTAGCATCGATTTTAAGGGGCCGTTGCCCTCTTCAACTCACAACACTTATCTATTGACCATGGTCGATGAGTATTCCCGTTTTCCGTTTGCCTTTCCCTGCCCCAATATGCTGACGACCACGGTTATCAGCTGCCTTGAGCAGGTATTTGCTTTCTGTGGCATGGCATCCTATGTTCATTCGGATCGGGGCCCTTCTTTTATGTCAGGAGAACTCAAGGCCTATCTCTCGGAACGGGGTATTGCTGCCAGCAAAACGACGCCTTATCATCCGGTCGGGAATGGGCAAGTCGAGCGTTATAACGCTATTATCTGGAATGCGGTACGTCTGGCTTTGAGATCTCGGGGCCTACCCAACCAGCAATGGGAAGAAATACTTCCAGACGCATTACACTCTACATGGTCCCTCCTTTCGACCGCCACAAATACGACGCCTCATGAACGGTTCTTCCGATTTCAGCGTCGCTCATCCTATGGGATATCTCTCCCGTCATGGCTGACTGCACCGGGACCAGTGCTACTCCGAAGATATGTCCGGGCGTCTAAGAATGAACCCCTGGTAGATGAGGTTGAGCTCACTGACTTCAACCCTACCTACGCCTATATTCGGTATCCTGACGGTCGGGAATCTACCGTGTCATTGCGGGATCTGGCTCCCTGCTTGCCGAAACATAGAGGGACACCAGGGGATGATATTGTACCAGGCACATCTCTGGGCTCGCCAGGTGCCTCTCATCACGATCTGGATCTGACGCCGGCTGGTACCTCACTCCAGCGTGCCGACCTGGGGCAGACTGACTATGAGCCCGTCGGGGCTCGCACGCGCAGCCACAATCCACCCCGTACCGTACGCTCGGAAACGGATCTGCCACAGCCCTGCCCGACACCCGTTCGGGCACCAGTACACAGTCAGGATCGTCCTGACCCCTCACAGAGCGGGCTGGATCACTCGGACTCTGGTCCATGGCCCGTGGCGGGTAAACGGGCTAGGGGCCCTCTACCGCTACGAGAACCCAAACGGGTGCGGCTCTCCCTCGTCCAGCGGCTATGAAATGGAGGGAGCATCCCGGCCTCCTAATCTTTTGGGGGGGGAGAATGTGGTAACACAATACAGCTTCCTGTGACTCGAACTTTATTGCATCACTTCCTGTGATTAGTCCAGGATAAATACTGGACTGATCAGTTGGATCCTGGAGAGGCATAGAGTAAGACCTCTTTTGTATGGAGCACCTTTTTAGTTGATTAAAGCTTACTTTAAGTTCACCACGCGTAAGGCTCATTCTTACGACAGGAACCAAAGTATGTATTTAATTGGTCAGCCATTTCTTTGTTCCCCATTATAAATTCCCCTGATTCTGACTGCAAGGGACCTATGCTTTACTTCACCAATCTTTTTCTCTTCACATATCTATAGAAGCTTTTACAGTCAGTTTTTATGTTCCCTGAAAGCTTACTCTCATATTCTATTTTCCCCCTCTTAATTAATCCCTTTGTCCTCCTTTGCTGAATCCTAAACTGCTCCCAGTCCTCAGGTTTGCTGCTTTTTCTAGCCAATTTATATGTCCTCTCCTTGGATCTTATGCTATCCCTAATTTCCCTTGTTAGCCACGGTTGAGTCACCTTTTTAATTTTATTTTTATGCCAAACAGGGATGAACAAATTCTGTAGTTCATCCATGCGATCTTTAAATGTTTGCCATTGCCTATCCACCGTCAACCCTTTAAGTAACGCTCCCCAATCCATCCTAGCCAACTCGCGCCTCATACCATCATAGTTTCCTTTATTTAAATTCAGGACCCTAGTCTCTGAGTCAACTACTTCACTCTCCATCTTAATGAAGAATTCTATCATATTATGATCGCTCCGACCCAAGGGGCCTCGCACAACAAGATTGCTAATCAATCCTTTCTCATTACATAATACCCAGTCTAAGATGGCCTGATCTCTAGTTGGTTCCTCGACATATTGGTCCAGGAAACCATCCCGTATACACTCTAGGAATTCCTCCTCCACAGTATTGTTACTAACTTGGTTAGCCCAATCTATATGTAGATTAAAGTCACCCATGATAACTGCTGTGCCCTTATTGCACGCGTCTCTAATTTCCCGTTTAATGCCATCCCCAACCTCAGCATTACTGTTTGGGGGTCTGTATACAACTTCCACTAGCGTTTTCTGCCCCATAGTATTTCTCAGCTCTATCCATACAGATTCCACATCATCAGAGCTAATATCCTTCCTTACTATTGTGTTAATCTCCTCTTTAACCAGCAATGCCATCCCACCTCCTTTTCCTTTTTGTCTGTCCTTCCTGAATATTGAATACCCCTGGATGTTGAATTCCCAGCTTTGGTCACCTTGGAGCCATGTCTCCGTAATCCCAATTATATCATATCCGTTTACATCTATTTGCGCAGCTAATTCATCCACCTTATTACGAATACTCCTCGCATTAAGACACAAAGGGGGAGAAATTCAGTATCGCCCCATTTGGGGCGCAATTATCGGCCGGGCGCAAAGATTAGCGCCTGGCGCTATTTATCGCCACCGACTGCAAACTTGACTTTTATCACCCCTGGAGGTGATTGGAGCGCTAAATCAGTCGCTTCACACCTGTCTTAAGGCGCAAAGCCGAGGAGCGAGGTGCTACCTCAGAGCGCTGGCGAAGCTCATGTGATGTCAGTCAGCAATGGAACACACACACAATGGCGCCGGCCAGTTCTTAAAGGGGAGGGTTGATCTTGCTTTCCATCCACATCCTGCTCATTGCAGCCTTGAATCTCGGCCTGGAGAGACCTGCACATCAAATCTGCTGGAAAGAACAATGGAGAGTACCAGGGAAAGAGCTCAGAGTGCAGCCCCCACAGTCTCTTCTAAATCGATACAAGGAAGGGAAAATCAAAATGAACCTGCTCAGTACCAAAAACTCCTTCTCACAGTGTTGAATCTCTCCAGAAGTCTCTCTCTCTCTCTCTCTCTCTCAGAATGCGTGGTTCAAAAATGTCACCAACAATAAAAGGCAGGAAGCGGTCGCCTTTAAATAGCGCCCCCCCAGTCCCTTCCTGACTGCAAAACGCTCCCCTCAACCTGTCGTTGCTAGCGGCAGGCGGTAAGGCAGGGGGCGCCACTCAATATCCGCTCCGGGGCAATACCGGGGTGTTGTGCACTCGACTGACGTCACGATCTGCCGGCGCAGGAGATCGTGGTGGTAGTGTTTAGCGCCGCCACAAAATGTCTAGTTAATTTCGTGAGCGGCGCAAACATCGCCGCGCCCGGGCGCTAGATGCTTTGCATCCCATTAGCGCCCTCTTAAGGCGCTAACTGGAGGTGCAACCAACTGAATTTTTCCCCCAAAGCCTTCAGGCTTGTTTTTTTAACACTCTTAGGGGTAGAAATTAGGTCGCGCCCCATTTGGGGCGCAAATATCGTCCGGACGCAAATATTAGCGCCTGGCGCTAATTATCGGCACTGACGGGAAACTTCACTTTTACCGCCCCGGGAGGTGAGTGGAGCGCTAAAGCAGGCGCTGCACACCTCTCTTAAGGCGCAAAGGCCGAGCAGTGAGGCGCTAACTCGGAGCGCTGGCGAAGCTCATGTAATGTCAGTCAGCAATGGAACACACACACAATGGCACGGGCCAGTTCTTAAAGGGGATGGTTAATCTTGCTTTCCATCCACATCCTGTTCATTGCTGCCTTGAATCTCGGCCTGGAGAGACTTGCACATCAAATGTGCTGGAAAGAACAATGGAGAGCACCAGGCAAAGAGCTCAGAGTGCAGCTCCCACGGTCTCTGCTAAATCGATACAAGGAATGGCAAATCAAAATGAACCTGCAAAGTGCTGCTCAGTACCCAAAACTCCTTCACACAACGTTGAATCTCTCCAGAAGTCTCTCCCTCTCTCTCTCAGAATGCCTAGTTCAAAAATGCCACCAACAATAAAAGACAGGAAGAGGCCCCCTTTAAATAGCGCCCCCCCCAGCCCCACAGCGATTGATAGCGTTCCAGTCTTCTGGTCGTTGGAAGCGCCAGGCGGTAAGGCAGGGGGCGCCACTCAATTTCCGCTACGGGGCGCCCCAAGGGCGTTGCACCATGGAATGACGTCACAATCTGCGCGCGCAGGTGGTCGCAGCGGTAAGTTTTAGCGCCGCCGCACAATCTCAAGTTAAGTTCTCGAGCGGCACAAACATCGCTGCGCCCGGGCGTTAGCGGCTTTCCGCCCCATTAGCACCCCTCTTAAGGCGCTAACGGGTGGCGCAACCAAGTGAATTTTTACCCCATAGTCCTTTTACAATTATTATTTACTGTAGCCCTGTTTGATTTACACCCTTGATTTCTCTGCCTTCCACTTTTGCTTTTCTCCTTCCTGTCTTTTGCTTCTATCCTTGCTCCCCTTTCCTCTGTCTCCCTGCACAGGTTCCCAACCCCCTGCCATTTTAGTTTAAACCCTCCCCAACAGCACTAGCAAACACTCCCCCTAGGACATCGGTCCCGGTTCTGCCCAGGTGCAAACCGTCCAGTTTGTACTGGTCCCACCTCCCCCAGAACCGGTTCCAATGTCCCAGGAATTTGAATCCCTCCCCCTTGCACCATTCCTCTAGCCACGTATTCATCTGAAATATCCTTCTATTTCTACTCTGACTAGCACGTGGCACCGGTAGCAATCCTGAGATTACTACCTTTGAGGTCCTATTTTTTAATTTACCTCCTAACTCCCTATATTCAGCTTTTAGGACCTCATCCCGTTTTTTACCTATATCGTTGGTACCTATATGCACCACGACAACTGGCTGTTCACCCTCCCTCTCCAGAATGCTCTGCAGCCGCTCCGAGACATCCTTGACCCTTGAACCAGGGAGGCAACATACTATCCTGGAGTCTTGTTTGCGGCCGCAGAAACGCCTATCTATTCCCCTTACAATAGAATCCCCTATCACTATAGCTCTCCCGCTCTTTTTCCTCCCGTCCTGTGCAGCAGAAGCACCCTTGGTGCCAGGAAGTTGGCTGCTGCTGCCTTCCCCCGATAAGCCATCTCCCTTCAACAATATCCAAAATGGTATATCTGTTTGAGAGGGGGATGTCCACAGGGGACCCCTGCACTATCTGTCTGCGCCTACTACTCTGCAAGGTGGTCACCCATTCCCTTCCTGCCTGGGCAGCTTTACCTGTGGTGTGACCAACTCATTAAACGTGCTATCCACGATGTCCTCAGCATCGCGAATGCTCCAGTATGCATCCATTCGCAGCTCCAGTGCCGCAATGCGGTCTGCCAGTAGCTGCAGCTGGATACACTTCCCGCACATGTGGTCAACAGGGACACAGGAAGTGTCCCTGATTTCCCACACAGTGCAGGAGGAGCATGCCACGGGGCTGAGCTGTGCTGTCATGACTTACCCTTTAATTAATTTAAATTAACTCAAATCAATACCACAAATTACACTACAATTAAATGATATACTCAAGGGCCCTTGTATACTAGCTCTCCCTGCTACACAACAGAGACTTTAGAAACTATAACCACAAAAATTAGGACCTTCTAAACTTTATAAACTATTAACCTTAACTGTCAAACTACAGAGTAGTATAAATACTCACCTGGCCGGACTCACCCAATCAGCTGCTTCTTCTTGTCCGCGTCACTTTTTGAATTGTGACGTGGCTCTGGAATGCCGCCGCCGGTCTGTGAGATTCGTAAGCCTCTGAAAAAAAGCCCGCAAAAGTGAGTTTAAATACTCACTGTGCTGCTACTCTCTCCGCTCCTGACACTGGCCTCTGAAAGAAAGCCCACGAAAGTGAGTTTAACTACTCACTGTACTGTCGCTCTCTCTGCTCCCGACACTGGCCTCTGTAAAAAATAAAACCCGCAAAAGTGAGTTTAAATACTCACTGTGCTGCTACTCTCTCCGCTCCTGACACTGGCCTCTGAAAGAAAGCCCACGAAAGTGAGTTTAACTACTCACTGTACTGTCGCTCTCTCTGCTCCCGACACTGGCCTCTGTAAAAAATAAAACCCGCAAAAGTGAGTTTAAATACTTACTATGCTGCTGCTCTCTCCGCTCCCGACACTGGCCTCTGTAAAAAAAAAAGCCCGCGAAAGTGAGTTTAAATACTCACTGTACTGTCGCTCTCTCTGCTCCCGACACTGGCCTCTGTAAAAAATAAAACCCGCGAAAGTGAGTTTAAATACTTGCTGTGCTGCTGCTCTCTCCGCTCCCGACACTGGCGTTTCCTCTGCCCACCTGGGGCTCTCTTGCCGTGTCGGAGCTCTGAGTAGAGCGCTTGTTTTGGGAGTCTCGTATCGGGCATGCGGACGATGTTGCCCGTCCATCGGAGCTGATCGAGCGTGGTCAAAGCTTTAATGCTGGGAATGTTGGCCTGAGTGAGAACACTGAAGGCTGCACTGGCACACTGTCATCGACGTCTGCTCTTGTTGACAGTAGGCTCCCGAGGTATGGAAAGTGGTCCACGTTGTCCAAGGCCTCGTCATGGATTTTGATAATAATGGTGGTGGACCATTAAACAACTAACAGGAGTAGGAGGCTCCATGAATATCCCTATCCTCAATGATGGGGCAGCCCAGCACGCGACTGCAAAAGACAAGGCTGAAGCGTTTGCAACCATTTTCAGCCAGAAGTGCCGAGTGGATGATCCATATCGACCTACTCCTGAAGTCCCCACCATCACAGAAGCCAGTCTTCAGCCAATTTGATTCACTCCACGTGATATCAAGAAACAGCTGAGCGCACTGGATACAGAAAGGGCTATGGGCCCCGACAGCATCCCAGCTATCGTGTTGAAGACTTGTGCTCCAGAACTAGCTGCGCCTCTAGCCAAGCTGTTCCAGTACAGCTACAACACTGGCATCTATCCGACAATGTGGAAAACTACTCAGCCCCGTGACATTCAACGGCATCACCATCGCCGAATCCCCCACCATCAACATCCTGGGGGTCACCATTGACCAGAAACTTAACTAGACCAGCCACATAAATACTGTGGCAACAAGAGCAGGTCAGAGGCTGGGTATTCTGCGGCGAGTGTCTCACCTCCTGACTCCCCAAAGCCTTTCCACCATCTACAAGGCACAAGTAAGGAGTGTGATGGAACACGCTCCACTTGCCTGGGTGAGTGCAGCTCCAACAACACTCAAGAAACTCGACACCATCCAGGACAAAAAACAGGCCAATTTGGGGGTGGGGGGGGAATCTGGGGAATTCCTCTCCGACTCATCTAGGCGATCAAAACTAGTCCAGGGGATCACGCTGGCCCTGAATTCCCTGCAGTACCCACCTTCTGTAAGAGGTGATCTCCACCCCAGCCAGAAAGCGGCCCAACTCTCGCTTGAAGGAGTTCAGTGAATCAGCGTCCATCGCACCAGAGGGCAGCCTGTTCCAGAGGTTCACTATTCTCTGGGAAAAGAACCATCTCCTGACATCTAACCTCGATCTGGCCTTGTACTACTTAAAATTGTCACCCCTGGTCTACCCGAACCTGTTTAATGGAATCAAACTCAGCTGGAACACAATCGATTCCCTTTATAAACTTAAACCTCAATCAGATCACCCCTAAGTCTACGCTTTAAAGTGTAGAGTCCCAACTCTTTTAGCCTATCTTGATAACTAAGATGCTTTAGACTGAGAATTAGTCTAGTGGCTCCTCCTCTAAGCCTCAATATCACCCACCATGTGAGGAGACCAGACCTGGACACAGTGGGCCAGAAATTCGGCTCCACAGTGCCTGGTTTTTCGGCGCTATGGGTGCCATTGTGTGTCCAAAATGGCATCCGAGCAGCCCGTGCACTCTTCTGGTGTGGGCGGCGCCAGACGCCATTTTGGTGAAGGCGTTAGCGTCGGTGCTGGGACGCTGATTTGACGCCAGTGCTGCCATTTTCGACCTCAACACTGGAGCTAACGCCCTCTCTTAACCTCGCACAGCTGAGCCTGCGTTCAGCAGCAGGAAGGACCCGCACCAGCGCTATTTAAAGGGAACATCACCTACTTGCAGGTTAGTTGCTGATTGATTTCTACTGGCTGTTGCTGAGTTTGTACAAGTGTTTGGTGCTTTTTAGACTTCTTTAAAGTTGCCTAAAGTTGACAAGGAGTGGTGTGGCACATGCTCAAGGACTTGGTACTGACTTGCAAGGGGCCTGCTCAGACCAGTTACTCCCAGACAGGGGTGCAGTAGTGTGAATCCCCCTTGGCCTGCAGCATGAGAGGGAGAATGAGCAGAGGCTGCACAGAGCAGGACAAGCTGCTAGAAGAGGCAGGAGGAGGAAGGGGAGAAGGGCTCTCAGCAGGAGGCCATATCCACCCAGGGTTTTCAGGGAGCAATTCTCCGAGCTCAGCCTCAGCGAGGAACAGTGCATGCAGCGTCTTTGTTTGACGAAGGAGGTGCTCACAGAAATCTGCCACCTGCTGCAGACAGACCTGCAGCCTCAGTCCAGGGCGCGGATGGCATTGCCAGGTAACTGTGGCCTTAAACTTCTTCACATTGGGCTCCTTCCAGGCTGGAGCAGGCAACATCTGTAACATCTCCCAGTTCACCATCCACTCCTGTATAAGGGAGGTGAGTGAGGCTGTGTATGCAAGGAGAGCTGAATACATTTCATTCTCTTGCCAGAGAGCAGCAGATGGAGCGAGCATGCGGCTTTGCCAGAATAGCAGGCTTCTCCATGGTGCAGGGTGCCATTGACTGCACACACGTCGCTTTGCAGGCACCGCATGTGAATTTGGAGATTCCCGGAAGGGATTCCACTCCCTCAATGTCCAGCTGGTGTGCGACAATGCTCAGCGCATCATGCAGGTCAATGCTTGGTATCCTGGCAGCAGCCATGGTGCCTTCATTCTGCGGCAGTCCGCTGTCCCATCTGCATTTGAGCCACCACGACAAACCAGAGGGTGGCAACTGGGCGAGAAGGGCGCTCCGCTGACCACCTGGCTCATGACTCCGCTGCGCTACCCAACCACGCGTGGGCAGCATACATATAACGAAAGCCATGCTGGCACACAATATAGCAGACCATTGGCATCCTCAAACAACGCTTCCGCTGCCTGGACCACACTGGAGGAGCCCTGCAGTACTCACCAGAGCATGTCTCAAGATTCGTCATGGTCTGCTGCATGCTCCACAACCTCGCCACCATGAGGGCACAGCCCTTGCCACCAGGCATACGGCGACCAGCTGAGGAGGAGGAGGAGAGGAAGCGGAAGGGAGGAGGCAACCAGACAGTCCCTTTCTGCCCGGGCTGTCCAAGATCAAATCATCTGCCTGCGTTACCAGTGAACGCGACCTCTATTCCCTATTCAACATTAGTCCCACATCTTACTTTCCCTCTGTTACTGACCATCACAGCGTCCTCTTGGCCACAATGCTACAATAAATGCCACCACAAAACAAACATTCCAAACCAATTTTACGAATCACACTATTACAATATTTCAATCAAAAGTCAATTAATTATCCTTGTGCATTCCCTTAGTGCCTGCCTTCTGTGAGCCTTTGCCTGTCTTAGTGCTCCTATGCAGTGCTACCCCAGTGGCTGCAGCATGGCTGGTGGGAGGCTGCTGACTTTCTGTTGATAAGACTGCAAATGGCCTTGCAGGACAACCTCGAGCAGCTCTGGGCCTAGTAGGCCTGGCTACAGACTGCACCACCTCGGCATGGGCAGCAGCAGTCCGAGCTGGCTGGTTGACAGGCAACAGCAAGGGCACTGAGGGAGGGGCAGTGGTGGGAGGATGAATGCGGTCATTCTGAGAGAGGACAATTTGTCCTCCACGGAGCCACTGCCACTCCCCTGGGACGGTGCCTCAACATTCCCGGTAATCTGCTGGAGCACAGACAGCTGGACTGCTGCCATACCCTGCAAGCCCCTTTCAACACTGGAAAACCCAGCCATGATGGCAGCAGCCTGTTCTTGCGTGGCAGCAGTCTGAGCTTCCACTGCAGCACTCAGACGTTGAGTGGCTTCTGCTTGCGCTGCAATGGAAGCTGAGACATCGGCCATCAGACGCGGCATATGGCTGGGTCCACAAGTTCGCTGATGGATCCGCCCATCCCTCCCACACTGGCAAGGATGGGCTCCAAGCTCTGTGCAAAGCCCTGTGCAAGGTTGGAGCTGGACTCCTTCATGCTCCTTGACATTGCACTCAGGCTTTCTGGCAGCCCTGCCAATGCACCAAGCATTTCATTCTGAATACCCATCAGCCTTCTTCTGTAGGCCACCGTATCGAAGTCCTTATCTGAGTCCTGTGCAGCAGAACTCGTGTGTGTGACCTCGCCCTCCGGGGAGCTGGCACCTGGGCTACCCTTTCCCCCTGCCCTGGCTGCAGCCCACTCCTGCCCGGAGACTCACCACGTGTAGATCCTGCCTCTAAGCTACCCTCTAAACTCCACGCAGTGCCAGTATCTGAGCTGGTGGCTGCGAGTGTCAGATCGAGTGATGGTGTTTCTTCTTCATCACTCTCCTCTTCCTGTTCCTTTTTGCACCACTGCTTGGCCAGGTTGGATTTCTTGGGTCTCTGAAATGAGAAAGACACAAGGGTAGGGTTGTGGTCAGGGGGAGGAAGGGAGAAGCAAGAGGTGCAAGCTCACACCATCTGCAGCTTGTAAGTCAGAAGAGATTGTGAGATGAGGGAGAAGTGGGTTGTGAGAAGGAGGATTAGGTATGAGCATACCGTCATCTTCAATGGTTTCAGCCCCGCCGCTGGCCACGGCCTCAGTCACGGTCACTCCAATGATGGTGAGCACCGTCTCCTCAAGTGGGTCAGGATATGGAGGCACGCCTGCCCCCCTCCAGTTAGCTGCCACTGCCTTCGATTGTACACCACCTTGTCCTGCAAGAGAGAGGGAAGTGTGTCAGTGAGTGTGGTTCACCGTGTTCGGCTGACGTGACTGTCATGTTTGAATAGCTGGCTGTGTGTGCAAGCTGTGAAATGTGGGTGTGAGGCTTGCAGCAGTGGTAAGAGTGCGAGGCTGAGATGGAGCTAGGAATGTGAGGTATGAGTGGTGATTGATAGAGATTGTTGGTAGGTGAGTGATGGGGGTGTGGTGAATTGAGCAGTGTGTGAGGCAAGTGGTGCAGTTTGTGGGATATGGCATTTGAAGATTAATTCACTGACCTTGACCACTCGTGTGAGGTCATTAAACTTCTTGTGGCACAACATCCAGGTTCTCGGGGTTACACTGCTCGCATTGACTGACGGCTATCAAGTCCCAATGCTTTCTCACAGTTTGTCCGCCGGGCCTCCTGGCCCCCTGTGGATAGAAGACCTCTCTTCTCCTGTCCACCTCCAGCACCAAGGCCTCCAGTGCTGCGTGTGAAAATCTGGGAGCTCTCTCTCTCTCTCTGCCATGTTGCGCCATCACTCAGTTTTTTTGTTCCTCAGTCTGTTTCCCAGCCATTTCCACCACCTGCTGAAGCCAGAATGCACCTCCCATTTAAAAGGTGCAGACTGCATTTAAGAACTGCAGGCTAGCTTTAATTTGTGCTCGCCTCGCACGAACTTGGGCCCCCTGCTGAGGCGCTAAGCCACTGAATAGCACATTTAGCACTTCCTTACCGCTGCAATCATTTTAATTAACAGGCAGCATGACGTTTGCGTGCTGCCTGCAATAGACTCAACGGGCACGGGCTAATCGTGCATCACGATGTATCATCTGAAAATTCACAGATTGTTCCCCCAACACCTACATCCAGATCAGTAATACAAATAGTAAAGATCAACGGTCCCAACAACAATCCCTGTGGGACATCACTGGTGACCTGTCTTCAAACAGATCCAAATCCATCTTTAACTATTTTCTGCCTATGTCCTGCCAGCCAGTCCCTCTCCCCTCATTTACCCTCAGTCCCTCTCCCCTCATTTACCCTCAGTCCCTCTCCCCTCATTAACCTCAGTCCCTCTCCCCTCATTTACCCTCAGTCCCTCTCCCCTCATTTACCCTCAGTCCCTCTCCTCATTTACGCTCAGTCCCTCTCCCCTCATTTACCCTCAGTCCCTCTCCCCTCATTTAAACTCAGTCCCTCTCCCCTCATTTACCCTCAGTCCCTCGGCCCTCATTTAAACTCAGTCCCTCTCCCCTCATTCACCCTCAGTCCCTCTCCCCTCATTCACCCTCAGACCCTCTCCCCTCATTTACCCTCAGTCCCTCTCCCCTCATTTACACTCAGTCCCTCTCCCCTCATTCACTCTCAGTCCCTCTCCCCTCATTCACACTCAGACCCTCTCCCCTCATTTACCCTCAGTCCCTCTCCCCTCATTTACCCTCAGTCCCTCTCCCCTCATTTACCCTCAGTCCCTCTCCCCTTATTTACCCTCAGTCCCTCTCCCCTCATTTACCCTAAGTCCCTCTCCCCTCATTTACCCTCAGTCCATCTCCCATCATTCACTCTCAAACCCTCTCCCCTCATTTACCCTCAGTCACTCTCCCCTCATTTACACTCAGTCCCTCTCTCCTCAGTCCCTCTCCCCTCCTCTGGGCTGGAGAGAAACTTGGAGTGGGAGGGGGAGGATCCAGTTGTCGTGGTCCATGTTGGTACCAATGACATAGATAGGACAAGGAAAGAGGTTCTGCTGAGGGAGTTTGAGCAGCTAGGGGCCAAATTAAAAAGCAGAACCTCGAGGGTAATAACCTCTGGATTACTACCTGAGCCACGAGCAAATTTGGCTAGGGTAAATAAAATCAGGGAGTTGAATGCGTGGCTCAAAGACTGGTGTGGGAAAAATGGGTTTTGCTTCTTGGGACACTGGCACCAGTACTGGGGCAGGAGAGAGCTGTTCCGTTGGGACGGACTTCACTTGGCCAGTGCTGGGACTAGTGTCCTGGCGAATCGAATAACTAGGGCTGTGGAGAGGGCTTTAAACTAGTGGGGGGGGAGGTTTCAAGAGAGCAAAAAATAAAAATGACAACAGAGAGGGTCATAGACATAGGTAGCAGTAGGGGAATCACAAATCAGAGCGTGGCAGGAAGGGACAGAGTGTGTGGAGTAAAAGGTAAAGTGATAAAAAGTGAAAAAGCAGGAACTAAGTGCCACAAAGCATATTTGAAAGTTCTCTATCTGAATGCACGTAGCATTCGTAACAAAATAGACGAGTTAATGGCACAAATAACTACATATGGTTATGATATTGTGGCCATTACAGAAACATGGCTGCAGGGTGACAATGCCTGGGAATTAAACATACCAGGTTATTTAACGATCAGGAAGGACAGGCAGGAAGGAAGGGGAGGTGGGGTGGCTATGTTAATAAAGGAAGGAATCACTGTAATACAGAGTAATGATATTGGGTCAAAAAATCATGATAATGAAACAGTTTGGGTGGAGATAAGGAATAATAAGGGGAAAAAAACACTAGTGGGCGTAGTCTATAGGCCTCCGAACAGTTGCAACTCTGTTGGACGGAGTATCAATCAGGAAATAGTTGAGGCATGTAATAAGGGAACATCTATAATTATGGGGGATTTTAACTATCATATTAATTGGACAAATCAAATGGGGCAGGGCTGCCTTGAGGATGAGTTCATTGAGTGTATTAGGGATGGGTTTCTTGAGCAGTATGTAACTGAACTGACCAGGGGGCAAGCAACCTTAGATCTGGTCCTGTGTAACGAGACAGGATTAATTAAAAATGTCCTAGTAAAGGATCCCCTTGGAATGAGTGACCATAACATGGTTGAATTCCATATTCAATTAGAGGGTGAGAAGGTTGGATCTCAAACAAGCGTGCTAAGCTTGAATAAAGGAGACTATGAAGGTATGCGAGTGGAATTGAGTAGAGTGGATTGGGAAAATAGATTAAAGGGTAAGACGACACATGATCAGTGGTGTACATTCAAGGAGTTATTTTACAACTTCCAAAAAAAATATATTCCACTGAAAAGAAAAGGGTGTAAAAGAAAGGACAGTCATCCGTGGCTAAGTAAAGAAATTAAGGATAGTATTCGACTAAAAACAAGGGCATATAAGGTAGCGAAATCTAGTGGGAGGACAGAGGATTGGGATAACTTTAAAAGGCAGCAAAAAATAACAAAAAGATTGATTAAGAAAGGGAAGATAGATTATGAAAGTAAATTAGCAAAAAATATAAAAACAGATAGTAAGAGTTTTTATAGTAATATAAAAAGAAAAAGGGTGGCTAAAGTAAATGTTGGTCCCTTAGAGGATGAGACCGGGAAATTAATGGTGGGAAATATGGAGATGGCAAAAACACTGAATGAATATTTTGTATCAGTCTTTACAGTAGAGGACACTAAGAATATCCCAACACTGGACAAACAGGGGACTATAGGGGGAGAGGAGCTAAACACGATCAAAATCACTAAGGAAGTGGTACTCGGTAAAATAATGGGACTCAAGGTGGATAAATCACCTGGACCTGATGGCTTACATCCTAGAGTCTTGAAGGAAGTGATGGTAGGGATTGTAGATGCATTGGTAATAATTTTTCAAAACTCCCTGGATTCCGCTAAGGTCCCGGCAGACTGGAAAACTGCTAATGTAACACCCTTATTTAAAAAGGGCAGTAGACAGAAGGCTGGTAACTATAGACCGGTTAGCCTAACATCTGTGGTAGGTAAAATTTTGGAGTCCATTATTAAGGAAACAGTAACAGGACATTTGGATAATCATAATTTAATAGGACAAAGTCAGCATGGTTTTACGAAGGGGAAGTCATGTTTGACAAATTTGCTGGAGTTCTTTGAGGAAGTAACATATAGAGTGGATAAAGGGGAACCAGTGGACGTAGTGTATTTAGACTTCCAAAAGGCATTTGACAAGGTGCCACACAAAAGATTATTGCTTAAGGTAAAAAATCACGGGATTGGGGGTAATATTCTGGCATGGATAGAGGATTGGCTATCTAACAGAAAGCAAAGAGTTGGGATAAATGGTTCATTCTCAGACTGGCAATCAGTAACTAGTGGTGTTCCACAGGGGTCAGTGCTGGGTCCCCAACTCTTTGCAATCTATATTAACGATTTGGAGGAAGGGACCAACTGTAACATATCAAAATTTGCAGATGATACAAAGATGGGAGGGAAAGTAGTGAGTGAGGAGGACATAAAAAACCTGCAAGGGGACATAGACAGGCTAAGTAAGTGGGCAGAGATTTGGCAGATGGAATACAACACTGGAAAGTGTGAGGTGATGCACTTTGGCAGGAAAAATCCTAGAGCAATTTATTATCTTAATGGCAAGAAACTGGTGAGTACTGAAGTGCAAAGGGATCTGGGGGTCCTGGTGCACGAAACTCAAAAGGTTAGTATGCAGGTGCAGCAAGTGATTAAGAAGGCAAATGGAATGTTGGCTTTCATTGCTAGGGGGATAGAATATAAAAATAGGGAGGTATTGCTTCAGTTGTACAAGGTATTGGTGAGACCGCACCTGGAATACTGCATACAGTTTTGGTGTCCTTACTTAAGGAAATACATCCTTGCTCTCGAGGCAGTGCAAAAAAGGTTCACTCGGTTAATCCCGGGGATGAGGGGGTGGTCATATGAGGAGAGGTTGGGTAGATTGGGACTCTACTCATTGGAGTTCAGAAGAATGAGAGGCGATCTTATTGAAACATATAAGATTGTGAAGGGGTTGGATCGGGTGGCTGCGGGGAGGATGTTCCCGATGACGGGTGAGACGAGAACTAGGGGACATAGTCTTAGAATAAGGGGCTGCTCTTTCAAAACTGAGATGAGGAGGAACTACTTCACTCAGAGGGTGGTAGGTCCATGGAATATGCTGCCACAAAAAGCTGTAGAAGCTACATCATTAAATAAATTTAAAACAGAAATAGACAGTTTCCTAGAAGTAAAGGGCATTAAGGGTTACGGGGAGCGGGCAGGAATTTGGACATGAGTCTAGGTTCGGATCGGTCATGGCCCTGTGGGTAGTGGAGCGGGCCCAGGGACCGTGTAGCCTGATTCTGCTCCTATTTCGTGTGTGCAATTCTGTTAGATGCAGGAGATGGTTCTGTGATAGATAGTAGATTGGCGGTTAGGATCAGATCAGCCATGATCTTATTGAATGGCGGAGCAGGCTTGAGGGGCTGATTGGCCTACTCCTGCTCCTATTTCTTATGTTCTTATGTTCTTATTCACCCTCAGTCCCTCTCCCCTCATTTAAACTCAGTCCCTCTCCCCTCATTCACCCTCAGTCCCTCTCACCTGATTTAAACTCAGTCCCTCTACCCTCATTTACCCTCAGTCCCTCTCCCCTCATTTACCCTGAGTCCCTCTCCCGTCATTTAACCTCAGTCTCTCTCCCCTCATTTACCCTCAGTCCCTCTCCCCTCATTTACCCTCAGTCACTCTCCCCTCAGTGCAGTTTGTCACGGAGTGCAGATCGGAACAGAGTGTTAAGCTGCGAGTTTGGTGAGTGAGGGAGTTTGGGGAGGGAGGTGTTCCTTTCTTTTTCCATCTTTGTCAGCTTCCAGGAGAGCAGGAGCTAAAAAGTTGCACAAGAGGGGACAGAGAACCAGCGGTGAGTATTTCTACAGTATTTCTACATTCCTGTCATTAAAGTAAAATTAAGGTCTCTAGTTTAGAGTAAATAGTGTTTAAAGGGAAGTAAGGTCCCTAGTGTATTTAATATTCTTTAAATTAAAAGGAGTAAATTAAGGGTAGGACATGGCAGGGCAGCTCGGCAGCGTGGAGTGCTCCTCCGGTGCTATGTTGGAAGTCAGGGACACTTTAGGTGTCCAGGGCAAACACATGTGCAGGAAGTGTCTCCAGTTGCAGCTACTCGAAATCCGCATTTCAGAGCTGGAGCTGCGGCTGGAGTCACTGTGGAGCATCCGCGAAGCTGAGATCTTCGTGGATAGCACGTTTAACAAGGTGGTCACACTGCAGGTAAAGAGTGCACAGGCAGGCAGGGAATGGGTGACCACAAGACAGAGTAAAAGAACTAGGAAGGTAGTGCAGAAGTCCCCTGGGTCCATCTCCCTCTCCGACAGATTTTCCGTTTTGGATACTGATGGGGGAGAGGGTTTCTCAGGGCAATGCAACCAGAGCCAAGTCCGTGGCACTACAACTGGCTCAGCTGCACAGGAGGGGAGGAAAAAGAGTGGGAGAGCAATAGTGATAGGGGATTCTATCATAAGGGGAACAGATAGACGTTTCTGTGGCTGCAGACGTGACTCCAGGATGGTATGTTGCCTCCCTGGTGCCAGGGTCAAGGATGTCACTGAACGGCTGCAGGGCATTCTGAAGGGGGAGGGCGAACAGTCAGAGGTCGTGGTTCACATTGGTACCAACGACATGGGTAGAAAGAGGGATGAGGTCCTGCAACAAGAATTGAGGGAGCTAGGTAGCAGATTAAAAAGCAGGACCTCAAAGGTTGTAATCTCTGGATTACTCCCGGTGCCACGTGCCAGTGAGTATAGGAATAGGAGGATAGAGCAGATGAATGCGTGGCTAAAGAGTTGGTGCAGGAGGGAGGGCTTTAGTTTCCTGGATCACTGGGTCTGCTTCTGGGGAAGGTGGGACCTGTAAAAGTCGGACGGGTTGCACCTGAACCGGAACGGGACCAACATCCTTGTGAGGAGGTTTGCTAGTACTGTTGGGGGGGTTTAAACTAACTTGGGAGGGGGATGGGATACGGAGTGGAGCTATAGTAGGGGGTGATGCACAGCCAAATATAGAGGAAAAAACAAGTCAGCCTGGAAGGCAGAGCAAATATGTAACGGCACAAGGGAGTATGGCAAGGCTGGATGGCATTTATTTTAATGCAAGGAGTCTTGCGAGTAAGGCAGATGAATTGAAGGTGTTGATGAACACATGGGAGTATAATATTGTTTATTCACAGAGACATGGTTGAGGGAGGGGCAGGACTGGCAGCTCAATATTCCGGGGTATAGAATCTTCAGACGAGACAGAGGTGGGTGTAAAAGAGGAGGGGGTGTCGCAATATTAATCAAGGAGTCAATTACTGCTGTAAGGAGGGATGATATCTTAGCAGGTTCCTCTAATGAGGCCATATGGGTAGAATTTAAAAACAAAAAGGGGGCAAGCACTTTGCTGGGAGTGTACTATAGGCCCCCAAACAGTCAGGGGGAGATAGAAGAACAGATATGTAGGCAAATCTCAGAGAAGTGTAGAAATAATAGGGTAATATTAGTAGGGGATTTCAACTTCCTCAATATTAACTGGGATAGTCAGAGTGTGAAAGGCTTAGAGGGTGCGGAATTCTTAAAGTGCATCCAGGAGATATTTTTGAGCCAGCATGTAGAAAGTCCTACAAGAGAGGGGGCGGTACTGGACCTAATTCTAGGAAATGTAGCCGGGCAAGTGGTAGAAGTGTCAGTAGGAGAGCATTTTGGTGACAGTGACCATAATTCGGTGAGATTTAAGGTAGTAATGGAAAAGGACAAAGATGGACCGGAAATAAAGGTTCTAAATTGGGGGAAGGCCGATTTTAATATGATAAGGCAGGATCTGGCCAAAGTGGACTGGGATCAGCTACTTGTAGGAAAATCCACATCAAAGCAGTGGGAGTCTTTCAGAAAGGAAATAGAGAGAGTACATCGGCAACATGTTCCCGTAAAGGTCAAGGGTGGGACCAACAAGCCCAGGGAACCCTGGATGTCAAGGGATATACAAGAATGGATTAGGAAAAAAAGGGAGGCTTTTGGCAGATACAAAGGACTAAAAACAGTGGAAGCCCTAGAGGAGTATAGAAAGTGCAGGGGGGTACTTAAAAAAGAAATTAGGAGAGCGAAGAGGGGGCATGAAATAACACAGGCGGGCAAAATAAAGGAAAATCCCAAGGTGTTTTATAAGTATATTAAGGGCAAGAGGATAACCAGGGAAAGAGTAGGGCCCATTAGGGACCAAAGTGGCAATCTGTGTGTAGAGCCAGAAGATGTAGGTGGGGTTTTAAATGAATATTTTGCATCTGTGTTCACTATGGAGAATGAGGATGTAGGCATAGAAATCAGGCAGGGGGATTGTGATATACTTGAACAAATTAGTATTGAGAGGGAGGAGGTACTAGCGGTTTTAGCGGGCTTAAAAGTGGATAAATCCCCAGGCCCAGACGAGATGTATCCCAAGGCTGCTGTGTGAGGCAAGGGAGGAGATTGCAGGGGCTCTGACACAAATTTTCAGAACCTCTCTGGCCACAGGGGAGGTGCCAGAGGACTGGAGAACAGCTAACGTAGTACCATTATTCAAGAAGGGTAGCAGGGATAAACCAGGGAATTACAGGTCAGTGAGCCTAACATCAGTGGTAGGGAAATTATTGGAAAAAATTCTGAGGGACAGAATTAGTCTCCACTTGGAGAGGCAGGGATTAATCAGGGATAGTCAGCATGGCTTTGTCAGGGGGAGATCATGTCTAACTAATTTGATTGAATTTTTTGAGGGGGTGACTAGGTGTGTGGATGAGGGCAGTGCAGTTGATGTAGTCTACATGGACTACAGAAAGGCTTTTGACAATGTCCCGCATGGGAGACTGGTCAAGAAGGTAAGAGCCCATGGGATCCAGGGCAACTTGGCACATTGGATCCAAAATTGGCTTAGTGGCAGGAGGCAGAGGGTGATGGTCGAAGGCTGTTTTTGTGACTGGAAGCCTGTGTCCAGTGGTGTACCGCAGGGATCGGTGCTGGGTCCTTTGCTGTTTGTAGTGTACAATAATGATTTAGATATGAATGTAGGAGGTATGATCAGTAAGTTCGCAGCTGACACGAAAATTGGTGGGGTGGTAAATAGCGAGGAGGGAATCCTCAGGCTACAGGATGATATAGACGGGTTGGTCAGATGGGCAGAACAGTGGCAAATGGAATTTAACCCTGAAAAGTGTGAGGTGATGCATTTTGGGAGGACTAACAAGGGAATGGGAATACACAATGAATGGTAGGACCCTAGAAAGGACAGAGGATCAGAGGGACCTGTACATAGATCCCTGAAGGCAGCAGGACAGGGAGATAAGGTGGTTAAAAAGGCATATGGGATACTTGCCTTCATTAGCCGAGGCATAAAATATTAGAGCAGGGAGGTTATGATGGAGCTCGCGAAATTAACGAGACATTTTGCGGTGGCGCTAAACACTACCGCCACGATCTCCTGCGCCGGCAGATCGTGACTTCAGTCGAGTGCGCAACGCCCCGGAGCGGATATTGAGTGGCGCCCCCTGCCTTACCGCCTGCCGCTAGCAATGACAGGTTGAGGGGAGCGTTTTGCATTCAGGAAGGGACTGGGGGAGCGCTATTTAAAGGCGACCGCTTCCTGCCTTTTTTTGTTGGTGACATTTTTGAACCATGCATTCTGAGAGAGAGAAAGAGAGACTTCTGGAGAGATTCAACGCTGTGCGAAGGAGTTTTGGGTACTGAGCAGCACTTTGCAGGTTCATTTTGATTTTCCCTTCCTTGTATCGATTTAGAAGAGAATGTGGGGGCTGCACTCTGAGCTCTTTCCCTGGTACTCTCCATTGTTCTTTCCAGCAGATTTGATGTACAGGTCTCTCCAGGCCGAGATTCAAGGCTGCAATGAGCAGAATGTGGATGGAAAGCAAGATCAACCCTCCCCTTTAAGAACTGGCCGGTGCCATTGTGTGTGTGTTCCATTGCTAACTGACATCACATGAGCTTCGCCAGCGCTCTGAGTTAGCGCCTCGCTCCTCGGCCTTTGCGCCTGAAGACAGGTGTGTAGCGCCCGATTTAGCGCTCCAATCACCTCCAGGAGCGACAAAAAGTCAAGTTTGCAGTCGGAGGCGATAATTAGCGCCAGACGCTAATCTTTGCGCCCGGCCAATAATTGCGCCCCAAACGGGGCGATACTGAATTTTACCCACATTTACTCTATTTACATTCAGTGCCTCTCCCCTCGTTTACCCTCAGTCCCTCTGCCCTCATTTACCCTTAGTCCCTCCCCGCTCTTTTACCGTCAGTCCCTCTCCCCTCATTTACCCTCAGTCCCTCTCCCCTCATTTACCCTCAGTCTCTCTCCCCTCATTTACCCTCAGTCTCTCTCCCCTCATTTACCCTCAGACCCTCTCTCCTCATTTACCTCAGTCCCTCTACACTCATTTACACTCAGTCGCTCTCCCCTCATTTACCCTCAGTCGCTTTCACCTCATTTACACTCAGTCGCTCTCCCCTCATTTACCCTCAGTCTCTCTCCCCTCATTTACCCTCAGTCCCTCTCCCCTCATATCCTCAGTCCCTCTCCCCTCATTAACCTCAGTCCCACTCCCCTCATTTCCTCAGTCTCTCTCCCCTCATTCACCCTCTGTCCCTCTCCCCTCATTTACCCTCAGTCCCTCTCCCATCATTTACCCTCAGTCTCTTTCACCTCATTCACTCTCAGTTCCTCTCCCCTCATTCACCATCAGTCCCTCTCCCCTCATTCACCCTCTGTCCCTCTCCCCCCATTCAACCTGTCTCTTTCCCCTCATTCACCCTCAGTCCCTCTCCCCTCATTTACCTCAGTCCCTCTCCCCTCATTTACCTCAGTCCCCCTCCCCTCATTCACCCTCAGTCTCTTTCCCCTCATTAACCTGTCCCTCTCCCCTCATTCACCCTGTCTCTTTCCCCTCATTCACCCTCACTCCCTCATTCACCCTCAGTCCCTCTCCGCTCATTTAACTTCAGTCCCTCTCCCCTCATTTACCTCAGTCCCTCACCCCTCATGTACCCTCAGTCTCTCTCCCCTCATTAACCTCAGTCCCTCTCCCCTGATTAACCTCAGTCCCTCTCCCCTCATTTACTTCAGTCCCCTCCCCTCATTCACCCTCAGTCTCTTTCCCCTCATTCACCCTCTGTCCCTCTCCCCTCATTCACCCTGTCTCTTTCCCATCATTCACCCTCAGTCCCTCTCCCCTCATTAACCTCAGTCCCTCTCCCCTCATTTACTTCAGTCCCTCTCCCCTCATTCACCCTCAGTCTCTTTCCCCTCATTCACCCTCTGTCCCTCTCCCCTCATTCACCCTGTCTCTTTCCCATCATTCACCCTCAGTCCCTCTCCCCTCATTTGCCTCAGTCCCTCTCCCCTCATTTTCCTCAGTCCCCCTCCCCTCATTTACCCTCAGTCTCTCTCCCCTCATTAACCTGTCCCTTTCCCCTTATTCACCTTGTCTCTTTCCCCTCATTCACCCTCTGTACCTCTCCCCTCATTCACCCTCAGTCCCTCATTCACTCTCAGTCCCTCTCCCCTCATTTACCCTCAGTCCCTCTTCGCTCATTTACCCTCAGTCCCTCTCCCCTCATTAACCTCAGTTCCTCTCCCCTCATTCACCCTCAGTCCCTCTTCGCTCATTTACCCTCAGGCCCTCTCCCCTCATTCACCCTCAGTCCCTCTCCCCTCATTTACCCTCAGCCCCTCTCCCCTCATTCACTCTCAGTCCCTCTCCCCTCATTTACCTCATTCCCTCTCCCCTCATTTACCCTCAGTCCCTCTCCCCTCATTTACCCTCAGCCCCTCTTCCCTCATTCACTCTCAGTCCCTCTCCCCTCATTTACCTCGTTCTCTCTCCCCTCATTTACCCTCAGTCCCTCTCCCCTCATTTACCCTCAGTCCCTCTCCCCTCATTTACCTAAGTCCCTCTCCACTCATTTACCCTCAGTCTCTCTCCCCTCATTAACCTCAGTCTCTCTCCCCTCGTTAACCTCAGTCACTCTCCCCTCATTAACCTCAGTCCCTCTCCCCTCATTTACAGCAGTCCGTCTCCCCTCATTTACCTCAGTCCCTGTCCCCTCATTCACCCTCAGTCTCTCTCCCCTCATTAACCTCAGCCCCTCTCCCGTCATTTACCTCAGTCCCTCTCCCCTCATTTACCCTCAGTCCCTCTCCCCTCATTTCACTCAGTCCCACTCCCCTCATTTACCCTCAGTCTCTCTCCCCTCATTAACCTCAGTCTCTCTCCCCTCATTAACCTCAGTCTCTCTCCCCAAATTAACCTCAGTCCCTCTCCCCTCATTAACCTCAGTCCCACTCCCCTCATTTACGTCAGTCCCTCTCCCCTCATTTACCTCAGTCCCTGTCCCCTCATTCACCCTCAGTCTCTTTCCCCTCATTCACCCTCAGTCCCTCATTCACTCTCAGCCCCTCTCCCCTCATTCGCCCTCTGTCCCTCTCCCCTCATTCACCCTCAGTCCCTCTCCCCTCACTCACCCTCTGTCCCTCTCCCCACATTCACCCTCTGTCCCTCTCCCCTCATTCACCCTTAGTCCCTCATTCACCCTCTGTCCCTCTCCCCTCATTCACCCTCAGTCCCTCTCCCCTCATTTACCCTCAGTCCTTCTCCCCTCATTCACTCAGTCCCTCTCCCCTCATTCACCCTCAGTTCCTCTCCCCTCATTCACCCTCAGTCCCTCTCCCCTCATTTACCCTCAGTCTCTCTCCCCTCATTTACCCTCAGTCCCTCTCCCCTCATTTACCCTCAGTCCCTCTCCCATCATTTACCATCAGACACTCTCCCCTCCATCACCCTCAGTTCCTCTCCCCTCATTCACCCTCAGGCCCTCTCCCCTCATTCACTCTCAGTCCCTCTCCCCTCATTAACCTCAGTCCCTCTCCCCTCATTCACGCTCAGTCCCTCTCCCCTCATTCACTCAGTCCCTCTCCCCTCATTCACCCTCAGTTCCTCTCCCCTTATTCACCCTCAGTCTCTCTCCGAACATTTACCCTCAGTCCCTCTCCCCTCATTCACCCTCAGTCCCTCTCTGCTCATTTGCCCTCAGTCTCTCTCCCCTTATTCACTCTCAGTCCCTCTCCCCTCATTAACTTCAGTCCCTCTCCCCTCATTTACCCTCAGTTCCTCTCCCCTCATTAAGCTCAGTCTCTCTCCCCTCATTTCCTCAGTCTCTCTCCCCTCACTCACCCTCAGTCCCTCTCCCCTCATTTACCTCAATCACTCTCCCATCATTTACCCTCAGTCTCTCTCCCCTCATTTACCTCAGTTCCTCTCCACTCATTCACTCTCAGCCCCTCTTCCCTCATTAACCACAGTCGCTCTCCCCTCATTCACCCTCAGTCCCTCTCCGCTCATTTACTCTCAGTCCCTCTCCCCTCATTTACCCTCAGTCTCTCTCCCCTCATTAACTTCTGTCCCTCTCCCCTCATTAACCTCAGTCCCTCTCCCCTCATTTACCTCAGTCCCTCTCCCCTCATTCACCCTCAGTCTCTTTCCCCTCATTCACCCTCTGTCCCTCTTCCCTCATTCACCCTGTCTCTTTCCCCTCATTCACCCTCAGTCCCTCTCCCCTCATTTACCTCAGTCCCTCTCCCCACATTTACCCTCAGTCCCTCTCCCCTCATTTACCCTCAGTCCCTCTCCCCTCATTCACTCTCAGTCCCTCTCCCCTCATTCACTCTCAGTCACTCTCCCCTCATTTACCTCAGTCCGTCTCCCCTCATTTACCTCAGTCCCTCTCCCCTCATGTACCCTCAGTCTCTCTCCCCTCATTAACCTCAGTCCCTCTCCCCTCATTAACCTCAGTCCCTCTCCCCTCATTTACTTCAGTCCCTCTCCCCTCATTCACCCTCAGTCTCTTTCCCCTCATTCACCCTCTGTCCCTCTCCCCTCATTCACCCTGTCTCTTTCCCATCATTCACCCTCAGTCCCTCTCCCCTCATTAACCTCAGTCCCTCTCCCCTCATTTACTTCAGTCCCTCTCCCCTCATTCACCCTCAGTCTCTTTCCCCTCATTCACCCTCTGTCCCTCTCCCCTCATTCACCCTGTCTCTTTCCCATCATTCACCCTCAGTCCCTCTCCCCTCATTTACCTCAGTCCCTCTCCCCTCATTTACCTCAGTCCCCCTCCCCTCATTTACCCTCAGTCTCTCTCCCCTCATTAACCTGTCCCTCTCCCCTCATTCACCCTGTCTCTTTCCCCTCATTCACCCTCTGTCCCTCTCCCCTCATTCACCCTCAGTCCCTCATTCACTCTCAGTCCCTCTCCCCTCATTCACCCTCAGTCCCTCTCCGCTCATTTACCCTCAGTCTCTCTCCCCTCATTAACCTCAGTTCCTCTCCCCTCATTCACCCTCAGTCCCTCTTCGCTCATTTACCCTCAGTCCCTCTCCCCTCATTCACCCTCAGTCCCTCTCCCCTCATTTACCCTCAGTCCCTCTCCCCTCATTTATCCTCAGCCCCTCTCCCCTCATTCACTCTCAGTCCCTCTCCCCTGATTTACCTCATTCCCTCTCCCCTCATTTACACTCAGTCCCTCTCCCCTCATTTACCCTCAGCCCCTCTTCCCTCATTCACTCTCAGTCCCTCTCCCCTCATTTACCTCGTTCCCTCTCCCCTCATTTACCCTCAGTCCCTCTCCCCTCATTTACCCTCAGTCCCTCTCCCCTCATTTACCTCTTTCTCTCTCCCCTCGTTAACCTCAGTCCCTCTCCCCTCATTAACCTCATTCCTTCTACCCTCATTTACAGCAGTCCGTCTCCCCTCATTTACGTCAGTCCCTCTCCCCTCATTTACCTCAGTCCCTGTCCCCTCATTCACCCTCAGTCTCTTTCCCCTCATTCACCCTCAGTCCCTCATTCACTCTCAGCCCCTCTCCCCTCATTCGCCCTCTGTCCCTCTCCCCTCATTCACCCTCAGTCCCTCTCCCCTCACTCACCCTCTGTCCCTCTCCCCACATTCACCCTCTGTCCCTCTCCCCTCATTCACCCTTAGTCCCTCATTCACCCTCTGTCCCTCTCCCCTCATTCACCCTCAGTCCCTCTCCCCTCATTTACCCTCAGTCCTTCTCCCCTCATTCACTCAGTCCCTCTCCCCTCATTCACCCTCAGTTCCTCTCCCCTCATTCACCCTCAGTCCCTCTCCCCTCATTTACCCTCAGTCTCTCTCCCCTCATTTACCCTCAGTCCCTCTCCCCTCATTTACCCTCAGTCCCTCTCCCCTCATTTACCATCAGACACTCTCCCCTCCATCACCCTCAGTTCCTCTCCCCTCATTCACCCTCAGGCCCTCTCCCCTCATTCACTCTCAGTCCCTCTCCCCTCATTAACCTCAGTCCCTCTCCCCTCATTCACGCTCAGTCCCTCTCCCCTCATTCACTCAGTCCCTCTCCCCTCATTCACCCTCAGTTCCTCTCCCCTTATTCACCCTCAGTCTCTCTCCGAACATTTACCCTCAGTCCCTCTCCCCTCATTCACCCTCAGTCCCTCTCTGCTCATTTGCCCTCAGTCTCTCTCCCCTTATTCACTCTCAGTCCCTCTCCCCTCATTAACTTCAGTCCCTCTCCCCTCATTTACCCTCAGTTCCTCTCCCCTCATTAAGCTCAGTCCCTCTCCCCTCATTTCGTCAGTCTCTCTCCCCTCACTCACCCTCAGTCCCTCTCCCCTCATTTACCTCAATCACTCTCCCATCATTTACCCTCAGTCTCTCTCCCCTCATTTACCTCAGTTCCTCTCCACTCATTCACTCTCAGTCCCTCTTCCCTCATTAACCACAGTCCCTCTCCCCTCATTCACCCTCAGTCCCTCTCCGCTCATTTACTCTCAGTCCCTCTCCCCTCATTTACCCTCAGTCTCTCTCCCCTCATTCACCCTCAGTCCCTCTCCCCTCACTCACCCTCTGTCACTCTCCCCACATTCACCCTCTGTCCCTCACCCCTCATTCACCTTAGTCCCTCATTCACCCTCTGTCCCTCTCCCCTCATTCACCCTCAGTCCCTCTCCCCTCATTTACCCTCAGTCCTTCTCCCCTCATTCACTCAGTCCCTCTCCCCTCATTCACCCTCAGTCACTCTCCCCTCCATCACCCTCAGTTCCTCTCCCCTCATTCACCCTCAGGCACTCTCCCCTCATTCACTCTCAGTCCCTCTCCCCTCATTAACCTCAGTCCCTCTCCCCTCATTCACCCTCAATTCCTCTCCCCTTATTCACCCTCAGTCTCTCTCCGAACATTCACCCTCAGTCCTTCTCCCCTCATTCACCCTCAGTCCCTCTCTGCTCATTTGCCCTCAGTCTCTCTCCCCTTATTCACTCTCAGTGCCTCTCCCCTCATTAACTTCAGTCCCTCTCCCCTCATTTACCCTCAGTTCCTCTCCCCTCATTCACCCTCAGTCCCTCTCCCCTCATTTCCCCCAGTCCCTCTCCCCTCATTATGCTCAGTCCCTCTCCCCTCATTTCCTCAGTCTCTCTCCCCTCATTCACCCTCAGTCCCTCTCCCCTCATTTACCTCAGTCACTCTCCCATCATTTACCCTCAGTCTCTCTCCCCTCATTCACCCTCAGTCTCTCTCCCCTCATTCACTCTCATTCTCTCTCCCCTCATTTACCTCAGTTCCTCTCCACTCATTCACTCTCAGTCCCTCTTCCCTCATTAACCACAGTCCCTCTCCCCTCATTCACCCTCAGTCCCTCTCCGCTCATTTACTCTCAGTCCCTCTCCCCTCATTTACCCTCAGTCTCTCTCCCCTCATTAACCTCTGTCCCTCTCCCCTCAATAACCTCAGTCCCTCTCCCCTCATTTACCTCAGTCCCTCTCCCCTCATTCACCCTCAGTCTCTTTCCCCTCATTCACCCTCTGTCCCTCTTCCCTCATTCACCCTGTCTCTTTCCCCTCATTCACCCTCAGTCCCTCTCCCCTCATTTACCTCAGTCCCTCTCCCCTCATTTACCCTCAGTCCCTCTCCCCTCATTTACCCTCAGTCCCTCTCCCCTCATTCACTCTCAGTCCCTCTCCCCTCATTCACTCTCAGTCACTCTCCCCTCATTTACCTCAGTCCGTCTCCCCTCATTTACCCTCATTCGCTCTCCCCTCATTCACTCTCAGTCTCTCTCCCCTCATTCACCCTCTGTCCCTCTCCCCTCATTCACTCTCAGTCTCTCTCCCCTCATTCACCCTCTGTCCCTCTCCCCTCATTCACCCTCTGTCCCTCTCCCCTCATTCACTCTCAGTCTCTCTCCCCTCATTCACCCTCTGTCCCTCTCCCCTCATTCACCCTCAGTCCCTCTCCGTTCATACAATCTCAGTCCCTCTCCCCTCATTTACCTCAGTCCCTCTCCCCTCATTTACCCTCAGTCTCTCTCCCCTCATTCACTCTCAGTTCCTCTCCCCTCATTCACCCTCTGTCCCTCTCCCCTCATTCACTCTCAGTCTCTCTCCCCTCATTCACCCTCTGTCCCTCTCCCCTCATTCACCCTCAGTCCCTCTCCGTTCATACAATCTCAGTCCCTCTCCCCTCATTTACCTCAGTCCCTCTCCCCTCATTTACCCTCAGTCTCTCTCCCCTCATTCACTCTCAGTTCCTCTCCCCTCATTTACCCTCAGTCCCTCTCCCCTCATTTACCCTCAGTCCCTCTTCCCTCATTTACCCTCAGTCTCTTTCCCCTCATTTACCCTCAATCCGTCTCCCCTCATTTACATCAGTCCCTCTCCCCTCATTTACCTCAGTCTCTCTCCCCTCATTAACCTGTCCCTCTCCCCTCATTCACCCTCTGTCCCTCTCCCCTCATTCACCCTCAGTCCTTCATTCACTCTCATTTCCTCTCCCCTCATTCACCCTCCGTCCCTCTCCCCTCATTCACCCTCTGTCCCTCTCCCCTCATTTACATCAGTCCTTCTCCCCTCATTTACCTCAGTCTCTCTCCCCTCATTCACCCTCAGTCCCTCTCCCCTCATTTACCTCAGTCACTCTCCCATCATTTACCCTGAGTCTCTCTCCCCTCATTCACCCTCAGTCCCTCTCCCCTCATTCACTCTCATTCTCACTCCCCTCATTTACCTCAGTTCCTCTCCACTCATTCACTCTCAGTCCCTCTTCCCTCATTAACCACAGTCCCTCTCCCCTCATTCACCCTCAGTCCCTCTCCGCTCATTTACTCTCAGTCCCTCTCCCCTCATTTACCCTCAGTCTCTCTCCCCTCATTAACCTCTGTCCCTCTCCCCTCAAGAACCTCAGTCCCTCTCCCCTCATTTACCTCAGTCCCTCTCCCCTCATTCACCCTCAGTCTCTTTCCCCTCATTCACCCTCTGTCCCTCTTCCCTCATTCACCCTGTCTCTTTCCCCTCATTCACCCTCAGTCCCTCTCCCCTCATTTACCTCAGTCCCTCTCCCCTCATTTACCCTCAGTCCCTCTCCCCTCATTTACCCTCAGTCCCTCTCCCCTCATTCACTCTCAGTCCCTCTCCCCTCATTCACTCTCAGTCACTCTCCCCTCATTTACCTCAGTCCGTCTCCCCTCATTTACCCTCATTCGCTCTCCCCTCATTCACTCTCAGTCTCTCTCCCCTCATTCACCCTCTGTCCCTCTCCCCTCATTCACTCTCAGTCTCTCTCCTCTCATTCACCCTCTGTCCCTCTCCCCTCATTCACCCTCTGTCCCTCTCCCCTCATTCACTCTCAGTCTCTCTCCCCTCATTCACCCTCTGTCCCTCTCCCCTCATTCACCCTCAGTCCCTCTCCGTTCATACAATCTCAGTCCCTCTCCCCTCATTTACCTCAGTCCCTCTCCCCTCATTTACCCTCAGTCTCTCTCCCCTCATTCACTCTCAGTTCCTGTCCCCTCATTTACCCTCAGTCCCTCTCCCCTCATTTACCCTCAGTCCCTCTTCCCTCATTTACCCTCAGTCTCTTTCCCCTCATTTACCCTCAATCCCTCTCCCCTCATTTACATCAGTCCCTCTCCCCTCATTTACCTCAGTCTCTCTCCCCTCATTAACCTGTCCCTCTCCCCTCATTCACCCTCTGTCCCTCTCCCCTCATTCACCCTCAGTCCTTCATTCACTCTCATTTCCTCTCCCCTCATTTACCCTCCGTCCCTCTCCCCTCATTCACCCTCTGTCCCTCTCCCCTCATTTACATCAGTCCTTCTCCCCTCATTTACCTCAGTCTCTCTCCCCTCATTTACCTCAGTCCCTCTCGCCTCATTCAACCTCAGTCTCTTTCCCCTCATTCACCCTCTGTCCCTCTCCCCTCATTCACTCTCAGTCCCTCTCCCCTCATTCACCCTCTGTACCTCTCCCCTCATTAACCCTCAGTCCCTCTCTGCTCATTTACTCTCAGTCCCTCTCCCCTCATTTACCCTCAGTCTCTCTCCCCTCATTAACCTCTGTCCCTCTCCCCTCATTAACCTCAGTCCCTCTCCCCTCATTTACCTCAGTCCCTCTCCCCTCATTCACCCTCAGTCTCATTCCCCTCATTCACCCTCTGTCCCTCTTCCCTCATTCACCCTGTCTCTTTCCCCTCATTCACCCTCAGTCCCTCTCCCCTCATTTACCTCAGTCCCTCTCCCCTCATTTACCCTCAGTCCCTCTCCCCTCATTCACTCTCAGTCCCTCTCCCCTCATTCACTCTCAGTCACTCTCCCCTCATTTACCTCAGTCCGTCTCCCCTCATTTACCCTCATTCGCTCTCCCCTCATTCACTCTCAGTCTCTCTCCCCTCATTCACCCTCTGTCCCTCTCCCCTCATTCACTCTCAGTCTCTCTCCCCTCATTCACCCTCTGTCCCTCTCCCCTCATTCACCCTCTGTCCCTCTCCCCTCATTCACTCTCAGTCTCTCTCCCCTCATTCACCCTCTGTCCCTCTCCCCTCATTCACCCTCAGTCCCTCTCCGTTCATACAATCTCAGTCCCTCTCCCCTCATTTACCTCAGTCCCTCTCCCCTCATTTACCCTCAGTCTCTCTCCCCTCATTCACTCTCAGTTCCTCTCCCCTCATTCACCCTCTGTCCCTCTCCCCTCATTCACTCTCAGTCTCTCTCCCCTCATTCACCCTCTGTCCCTCTCCCCTCATTCACCCTCAGTCCCTCTCCGTTCATACAATCTCAGTCCCTCTCCCCTCATTTACCTCAGTCCCTCTCCCCTCATTTACCCTCAGTCTCTCTCCCCTCATTCACCCTCTGTCCCTCTCCCCTCATTCACCCTCTGTCCCTCTCCCCTCATTCACTCTCAGTCTCTCTCCCCTCATTCACCCTCTGTTGCTCTCCCCTCATTCACCCTCAGTCCCTCTCCGTTCATACAATCTCAGTCCCTCTCCCCTCATTTACCTCAGTCCCTCTCCCCTCATTTACCCTCAGTCTCTCTCCCCTCATTCACTCTCAGTTCCTCTCCCCTCATTTACCCTCAGTCCCTCTCCCCTCATTTACCCTCAGTCCCTCTTCCCTCATTTACCCTCAGTCTCTTTCCCCTCATTTACCCTCAATCCGTCTCCCCTCATTTACATCAGTCCCTCTCCCCTCATTTACCTCAGTCTCTCTCCCCTCATTAACCTGTCCCTCTCCCCTCATTCACCCTCTGTCCCTCTCCCCTCATTCACCCTCAGTCCTTCATTCACTCTCATTTCCTCTCCCCTCATTCACCCTCCGTCCCTCTCCCCTCATTCACCCTCTGTCCCTCTCCCCTCATTTACATCAGTCCTTCTCCCCTCATTTACCTCAGTCTCTCTCCCCTCATTCACCCTCAGTCCCTCTCCCCTCATTTACCTCAGTCACTCTCCCATCATTTACCCTCAGTCTCTCTCCCCTCATTCACCCTCAGTCCCTCTCCCCTCATTCACTCTCATTCTCACTCCCCTCATTTACCTCAGTTCCTCTCCACTCATTCACTCTCAGTCCCTCTTCCCTCATTAACCACAGTCCCTCTCCCCTCATTCACCCTCAGTCCCTCTCCGCTCATTTACTCTCAGTCCCTCTCCCTCATTTACCCTCAGTCTCTCTCCCCTCATTAACCTCTGTCCCTCTCCCCTCAAGAACCTCAGTCCCTCTCCCCTCATTTACCTCAGTCCCTCTCCCCTCATTCACCCTCAGTCTCTTTCCCCTCATTCACCCTCTGTCCCTCTTCCCTCATTCACCCTGTCTCTTTCCCCTCATTCACCCTCAGTCCCTCTCCCCTCATTTACCTCAGTCCCTCTCCCCTCATTTACCCTCAGTCCCTCTCCCCTCATTTACCCTCAGTCCCTCTCCCCTCATTCACTCTCAGTCCCTCTCCCCTCATTCACTCTCAGTCACTCTCCCCTCATTTACCTCAGTCCGTCTCCCCTCATTTACCCTCATTCGCTCTCCCCTCATTCACTCTCAGTCTCTCTCCCCTCATTCACCCTCTGTCCCTCTCCCCTCATTCACTCTCAGTCTCTCTCCCCTCATTCACCCTCTGTCCCTCTCCCCTCATTCACCCTCTGTCCCTCTCCCCTCATTCACTCTCAGTCTCTCTCCCCTCATTCACCCTCTGTCCCTCTCCCCTCATTCACCCTCAGTCCCTCTCCGTTCATACAATCTCAGTCCCTCTCCCCTCATTTACCTCAGTCCCTCTCCCCTCATTTACCCTCAGTCTCTCTCCCCTCATTCACTCTCAGTTCCTGTCCCCTCATTTACCCTCAGTCCCTCTCCCCTCATTTACCCTCAGTCCCTCTTCCCTCATTTACCCTCAGTCTCTTTCCCCTCATTTACCCTCAATCCCTCTCCCCTCATTTACATCAGTCCCTCTCCCCTCATTTACCTCAGTCTCTCTCCCCTCATTAACCTGTCCCTCTCCCCTCATTCACCCTCTGTCCCTCTCCCCTCATTCACCCTCAGTCCTTCATTCACTCTCATTTCCTCTCCCCTCATTTACCCTCCGTCCCTCTCCCCTCATTCACCCTCTGTCCCTCTCCCCTCATTTACATCAGTCCTTCTCCCCTCATTTACCTCAGTCTCTCTCCCCTCATTTACCTCAGTCCCTCTCGCCTCATTCAACCTCAGTCTCTTTCCCCTCATTCACCCTCTGTCCCTCTCCCCTCATTCACTCTCAGTCCCTCTCCCCTCATTCACCCTCTGTACCTCTCCCCTCATTAACCCTCAGTCCCTCTCTGCTCATTTACTCTCAGTCCCTCTCCCCTCATTTACCCTCAGTCTCTCTCCCCTCATTAACCTCTGTCCCTCTCCCCTCATTAACCTCAGTCCCTCTCCCCTCATTTACCTCAGTCCCTCTCCCCTCATTCACCCTCAGTCTCATTCCCCTCATTCACCCTCTGTCCCTCTTCCCTCATTCACCCTGTCTCTTTCCCCTCATTCACCCTCAGTCCCTCTCCCCTCATTTACCTCAGTCCCTCTCCCCTCATTTACCCTCAGTCCCTCTCCCCTCATTCACTCTCAGTCCCTCTCCCCTCATTCACTCTCAGTCACTCTCCCCTCATTTACCTCAGTCCGACTCCCCTCATTTACCCTCATTCCCTCTCCCCTCATTCACTCTCAGTCTCTCTCCCCTCATTCACCCTCTGTCCCTCTCCCCTCATTCACTCTCAGTCTCTCTCCCCTCATTCACCCTCTGTCCCTCCCTCATCACCTCTGTCCCTCTCCCTCATTCACTCTCAGTCTCTCTCCCCTCATTCACCCTCTGTCCCTCTCCCCTCATTCAACCTCAGTCCCTCTCCGTTCATACAATCTCAGCTCCCTCTCCCCTCATTTACCCTCAGTCTCTCTCCCCTCATTCACTCTCAGTTCCTCTCCCCTCATTTACCCTCAGTCCCTCTCCCCTCATTTACCCTCAGTCTCGCTCCCCACATTCACTCTCAGTCCCTCTCCCCTCATTTACCTCAGTCCCTCTCCCCTCATTTACCCTCAGTCCCTCTTCCCTCATTTACCCTCAGTCTCTTTCCCCTCATTTACCGTCAGTCCCTCTCCCCTCATTTACATCAGTCCCTCTCCCCTCATTCACTCTCAGTCCCTCTCCCCTCTTTCACCCTCTGTACCTCTCCCCTCATTCACCCTCAGTCCCTCTCCGCTCATTTACTCTCAGTCCCTCTCCCCTCGTTAACCTCAGTCCCTCTCCCCTCATTTACCTCAGTCCCTCTCGCCTCATTCACCCTCTGTCTCTTTCACCTCATTCACCCTCTGTCCCTCTCCCCTCATTCACCCTGTCTCTTTCCCGTCATTCACCCTCAGTCCCACTCCCCTCATTTACCTCAATCCCTCTCCCCTCATTTACCCTCAGTCCCTCTCCCCTCATTCACTCTCAGTCCCTCTCCCCTCATTCACTCTCAGTCCCTCTCCCCTCATTTACCTCAGTCCCTCTCCCCTCATTTACCCTCAGTCCCTCTCCCCTCATTTACCCTCATTCCCTCTCCCCTCATTCACTCTCAGTCTCTCTCCCCTCATTCACCCTCTGTCCCTCTCCCCTCATTCACTCTCAGTCTCTCTCCCATCATTCACCCTCTGTCCCTCTCCCCTCATTCACTCTCAGTCTCTCTCCCCTCATTCACCCTCTGTCTCTCTCCCCTCATTCACTCTCTGTCCCTCTCCCCTCATTTACCTCAGTCCCTCTCCCCTCATTTACCCTCAGTCCCTCTCCCCTCATTTACCCTCAGTCTCTCTCCCCTCATTCACTCTCAGTCCCTCTCCCCTCATTTACCTCAGTCCCTCTCCCCTCATTTCCTCATTCCCTCTCCCCTCATTAACCTCAGTCCCTCTCCCCTCATTCACTCTCAGTACCTTTCCTCTCATTTACCCTCAGTCCCTCTCCCCTCATTTACCCTCAGTCTCTCTCCCCTCATTTACCCTCAGTCCCTCTCCCATCATTTACCCTCAGTCTCTCTCCCCTCATTCACTCTCAGATCCTCTCCCCTCATTTACCCTCAGTCCCTCTCCCCTCATTTACCCTCAGTCTCTCTCCCCTCATTCACTCTCAGGCCCTCTCCCCTCATTTACCTCAGTCCCTTTCCCCTCATTTACCCTCAGTCGCTCTCCCATCATTTACCCTCAGTCTCTTTCACCTCATTCACCCTCAGTCCCTCTCCCCTCATTTACGTCACGCCCTCTCCCCTCATTTAGCTCAGTCTCTCTCCCCTCATTAACCTGTCACTCTCACCTCATTTCCTCAGTCCCTCTCCCCTCATTCACCCTCAGTCTCTCTCCCCTCATTTCCTCAGTCTCTCTCCCCTCATTCGCCCTCAGTCCCTCTCCCCTCATTTACCTCAGTCCCTCTCCCCTCATTTCCCCTCAGTCCCACTCACCTCATTCACTCTCAGTCTCTCTCCCCTCATTCACCCTCAGTCCCTCTCCCCTCATTCACTCTCAGTCTCTCTCCCCTCATTCCCCCTCAGTCCTTCTCCTTTCATTCACTATCAGTCTCTCTCCCCTCATTCACCCTCAGTCCCTCTCCCCTCATTCACTCTCAGTCTCTCTCCCCTCATTCACTCTCAGTCCCTCTCCCCTCATTAACCTCAGTCCCTCTCCCCTCATTCACCCTCAGTCCCTCTACCCTCATTCACCCTCAGTTCCTCTCCGCTCTTTCACTCTCAGTCCCTCTCCGCTCATTTACTCTCAGTCCCTCTCCGCTCATTTACTCTCAGTCCCTCTACCCTCATTTACTTCAGTCCCTCTCCCCTCATTTACCTCAGTCCATCTCCCCTCATTTACCCTCAGTCTCTCTCCCCTCATTAACCTCAGTCCCTCTCCCCTCATTAACCTCAGTCCCTCTCCCCTCATTCACTCTCAGTCTCTCTCCCCTCATTCACCCTCAGTCTCTCTCCCCTCATTTACCTCAGTTCCTCTCCCCTCATTTACCCTCAGTCCCACTCCCCTCATTCACTCTCAGTCTCTCTCCTCTCATTCACTCTCAGTCTCTCTCCCCTCATTAACCCTCAGTCCCTCTCCCCTCATTCACCCTCAGTCCCTCTCCGCTCATTTACCCTCAGTCCCTCACACCTCATTCACTCTCAGTCCCTCTCCCCTCATTAACCTCAGTTGCTCTCCCCTCATTCACCCTCAGTCCCTCTCCCCTCATTCCCTCTCAGTCCCTCTCCCCTCATTTACCTCAGTCCCTCTCCCCTCATTTACCTCAGTCCCTCTCCCCTCATATACCCTCACTCCCTCTCCCCTCATTTACCCTCAGTCCCTCTCCCCTCATTTACCCTCAGTCCCTCACCCCTCATTTACCCTCAGTCCCACCCCGCTCATTTACCGTCAGTCCCTCTCCCCTCATTTACCCTCAGTCCCTCTCCCCTCAATCACCCTCAGTCCCTCTCCCCTTATTCACCCTCAGTCCCTCTCCCCTCATTAACCTCAGTCCCACTCCCCTCATTTACCTCAGTCCCTTTCCCCTCATTTACCCTCAGTCCCTCTTCCCTCATTTACCCTCAGTCCCTCTCCCCTCATTTATCCTCAGTCCCTCACCCCTCATTTACCCTCAGTCCCTCTCACCTCATTTACCCTCAGTCCCTCTCCCCTCATTTCCTCAGTCCCTCTCCCCTCATTAACCTCAGTCCCTCTCCCCTCATTTCCTCAGTCTCTCTCCCCTCATTCACCCTCAGTCCCTCTCCCCTCATTTACCTCAGTCCCTCTCCCCTCAATTACCCTCAGTCCCACTCCACTCATTCACTCTCAGTCCCTCTCCCCTCATTCACCCTCAGTCCCTCTCCCCTCATTCACTCTCAGTCTCACTCCCCTCATTCACCCTCAGTCCCTCTCCCCTCATTCACCCTCAGTCTCTCTCCTTTCATTCACCCTCAGTCTCTCTCCCCTCATTAACTCTCAGTCCTTCTCCCCTCATTAACCTCAGTCACTCTCCCCTCATTCACGCTCAGTCCTTCTCCCCTCATTCACCATCAGTTCCTCTCCCCTCATTCACTCTCAGTCCCTTTCCGCTCATTTACTCTCAGTCCCTCTCAGCTCATTTACTATCAGTCCCTCTACCCTCATTTACCTCAGTCCCTCTCCCCTCATTTACCTCAGTCCCTCTCCCCTCATTTACCCTCAGTCTCTCTCCCCTCATTAACCTCAGTCCCTCGCCCCTCAATAACCTCAGTCCCTCTCCCCTCATTTACCTCACTCCCTCTCCCCTCATTCACCCTCTGTCCCTCTCCCCTCATTTACATCAGTCCTTCTCCCCTCATTTACCTCAGTCTCTCTCCCCTCATTTACCTCAGTCCCTCTCGCCTCATTCAACCTCAGTCTCTTTCCCCTCATTCACCCTCTGTCCCTCTCCCCTCATTCACTCTCAGTCCCTCTCCCCTCTTTCACCCTCTGTACCTCTCCCCTCATTCACCCTCAGTCCCTCTCCGCTCATTTACTCTCAGTCCCTCTCCCCTCATTAACCTCAGTCCCTCTCCCCTCATTTACCTCAGTCCCTCTCGCCTCATTCACCCTCTGTCTCTTTCACCTCATTCACCCTCTGTCCCTCTCCCCTCATTCACCCTGTCTCTTTCCCGTCATTCACCCTCAGTCCCACTCCCCTCATTTACCTCAATCCCTCTCCACTCATTTACCCTCAGTCCCTCTCCCCTCATTCACTCTCAGTCCCTCTCCCCTCATTCACTCTCAGTCCCTCTCCCCTCATTTACCTCAGTCCCTCTCCCCTCATTTACCCTCAGTCCCTCTCCCCTCATTTACCCTCATTCCCTCTCCCCTCATTCACTCTCAGTCTCTCTCCCCTCATTCACCCTCTGTCCCTCTCCCCTCATTCACTCTCAGTCTCTCTCCCATCATTCACCCTCTGTCCCTCTCCCCTCATTCACTCTCAGTCTCTCTCCCCTCATTCACCCTCTGTCTCTCTCCCCTCATTCACTCTCTGTCCCTCTCCCCTCATTTACCTCAGTCCCTCTCCCCTCATTTACCCTCAGTCCCTCTCCCCTCATTTACCCTCAGTCTCTCTCCCCTCATTCACTCTCAGTCCCTCTCCCCTCATTTACCTCAGTCCCTCTCCCCTCATTTCCTCATTCCCTCTCCCCTCATTAACCTCAGTCCCTCTCCCCTCATTCACTCTCAGTACCTCTCCTCTCATTTACCCTCAGTCCCTCTCCCCTCATTTACCCTCAGTCTCTCTCCCCTCATTTACCCTCAGTCCCTCTCCCATCATTTACCCTCAGTCTCTCTCCCCTCATTCACTCTCAGATCCTCTCCCCTCATTTACCCTCAGTCCCTCTCCCCTCATTTACCCTCAGTCTCTCTCCCCTCATTCACTCTCAGGCCCTCTCCCCTCATTTACCTCAGTCCCTTTCCCCTCATTTACCCTCAGTCGCTCTCCCATCATTTACCCTCAGTCTCTTTCACCTCATTCACCCTCAGTCCCTCTCCCCTCATTTACGTCACGCCCTCTCCCCTCATTTAGCTCAGTCTCTCTCCCCTCATTAACCTGTCACTCTCACCTCATTTCCTCAGTCCCTCTCCCCTCATTCACCCTCAGTCTCTCTCCCCTCATTTCCTCAGTCTCTCTCCCCTCATTCGCCCTCAGTCCCTCTCCCCTCATTCACTCTCAGTCTCTATCCCCTCATTCCCCCTCAGTCCTTCTCCTTTCATTCACTATCAGTCTCTCTCCCCTCATTCACCCTCAGTCCCTCTCCCCTCATTCACTCTCAGTCTCTCTCCCCTCATTCACTCTCAGTCCCTCTCCCCTCATTAACCTCAGTCCCTCTCCCCTCATTCACCCTCAGTCCCTCTACCCTCATTCACCCTCAGTTCCTCTCCGCTCTTTCACTCTCAGTCCCTCTCCGCTCATTTACTCTCAGTCCCTCTCCGCTCATTTACTCTCAGTCCCTCTACCCTCATTTACCTCAGTCCCTCTCCCCTCATTTACCTCAGTCCATCTCCCCTCATTTACCCTCAGTCTCTCTCCCCTCATTAACCTCATTCCCTCTCCCCTCATTAACCTCAGTCCCTCTCCCCTCATTCACTCTCAGTCTCTCTCCCCTCATTCACCCTCAGTCTCTCTCCCCTCATTTACCCTCAGTCCCTCTCCCCTCATTAACCTCAGTCCCTCTCCCCTCATTCACTCTCAGTCTCTCTCCCCTCATTCACCCTCAGTCTCTCTCCCCTCATTTACCTCAGTTCCTCTCCCCTCATTTACCCTCAGTCCCACTCCCCTCATTCACTCTTAGTCTCTCTCCTCTCATTCACTCTCAGTCTCTCTCCCCTCATTAACCCTCAGTCCCTCTCCCCTCATTCACCCTCAGTCCCTCTCCGCTCATTTACCCTCAGTCCCTCACACCTCATTCACTCTCAGTCCCTCTCCCCTCATTAACCTCAGTTGCTCTCCCCTCATTCACCCTCAGTCCCTCTCCCCTCATTTCCTCTCAGTCCCTCTCCCCTCATTTACCTCAGTCCCTCTCCCCTCATTTACCTCAGTCCCTCTCCCCTCATTTACCCTCACTCCCTCTCCCCTCATTTACCCTCAGTCCCTCTCCCCTCATTTACCCTCAGTCCCACCCCGCTCATTTACCGTCAGTCCCTCTCCCCTCATTTACCCTCAGTCCCTCTCCCCTCAATCACCCTCAGTCCCTCTCCCCTTATTCACCCTCAGTCCCTCTCCCCTCATTAACCTCAGTCCCACTCCCCTCATTTACCTCAGTCCCTTTCCCCTCATTTACCCTCAGTCCCTCTTCCCTCATTTACCCTCAGTCCCTCTCCCCTCATTTATCCTCAGTCCCTCACCCCTCATTTACCCTCAGTCCCTCTCACCTCATTTACCCTCAGTCCCTCTCCCCTCATTTCCTCAGTCCCTCTCCCCTCATTAACCTCAGTCCCTCTCCCCTCATTTCCTCAGTCTCTCTCCCCTCATTCACCCTCAGTCCCTCTCCCCTCATTTACCTCAGTCCCTCTCCCCTCAATTACCCTCAGTCCCACTCCACTCATTCACTCTCAGTCCTCTCTCCCCTCATTCACCCTCAGTCCCTCTCCCCTCATTCACTCTCAGTCTCACTCCCTCATTCACCCTCAGTCCCTCTCCCCTCATTCACCCTCAGTCTCTCTCCTTTCATTCACCCTCAGTCTCTCTCCCCTCATTAACTCTCAGTCCTTCTCCCCTCATTAACCTCAGTCACTCTCCCCTCATTCACGCTCAGTCCTTCTCCCCTCATTCACCATCAGTTCCTCTCCCCTCATTCACTCTCAGTCCCTTTCCGCTCATTTACTCTCAGTCCCTCTCAGCTCATTTACTATCAGTCCCTCTACCCTCATTTACCTCAGTCCCTCTCCCCTCATTTACCTCAGTCCCTCTCCCCTCATTTACCCTCAGTCTCTCTCCCCTCATTAACCTCAGTCCCTCGCCCCTCAATAACCTCAGTCCCTCTCCCCTCATTTACCTCACTCCCTCTCCCCTCATTCACCCTCTGTCCCTCTCCCCTCATTTACATCAGTCCTTCTCCCCTCATTTACCTCAGTCTCTCTCCCCTCATTTACCTCAGTCCCTCTCACCTCATTCAACCTCAGTCTCTTTCCCCTCATTCACCCTCTGTCCCTCTCCCCTCATTCACTCTCAGTCCCTCTCCCCTCTTTCACCCTCTGTACCTCTCCCCTCATTCACCCTCAGTCCCTCTCCGCTCATTTACTCTCAAACCCTCTCCCCTCATTAACCTCAGTCCCTCTCCCCTCATTTACCTCAGTCCCTCTCGCCTCATTCACCCTCTGTCTCTTTCACCTCATTCACCCTCTGTCCCTCTCCCCTCATTCACCCTGTCTCTTTCCCGTCATTCACCCTCAGTCCCACTCCCCTCATTTACCTCAATCCCTCTCCACTCATTTACCCTCAGTCCCTCTCCCCTCATTCACTCTCAGTCCCTCTCCCCTCATTCACTCTCAGTCCCTCTCCCCTCATTTACCTCAGTCCCTCTCCCCTCATTTACCCTCAGTCCCTCTCCCCTCATTTACCCTCATTCCCTCTCCCCTCATTCACTCTCAGTCTCTCTCCCCTCATTCACCCTCTGTCCCTCTCCCCTCATTCACTCTCAGTCTCTCTCCCATCATTCACCCTCTGTCCCTCTCCCCTCATTCACTCTCAGTCTCTCTCCCCTCATTCACCCTCTGTCTCTCTCCCCTCATTCACTCTCTGTCCCTCTCCCCTCATTTACCTCAGTCCCTCTCCCCTCATTTACCCTCAGTCCCTCTCCCCTCATTTACCCTCAGTCTCTCTCCCCTCATTCACTCTCAGTCCCTCTCCCCTCATTTACCTCAGTCCCTCTCCCCTCATTTCCTCATTCCCTCTCCCCTCATTAACCTCAGTCCCTCTCCCCTCATTCACTCTCAGTACCTCTCCTCTCATTTACCCTCAGTCCCTCTCCCCTCATTTACCCTCAGTCTCTCTCCCCTCATTTACCCTCAGTCCCTCTCCCATCATTTACCCTCAGTCTCTCTCCCCTCATTCACTCTCAGATCCTCTCCCCTCATTTACCCTCAGTCCCTCTCCCCTCATTTACCCTCAGTCTCTCTCCCCTCATTCACTCTCAGGCCCTCTCCCCTCATTTACCTCAGTCCCTTTCCCCTCATTTACCCTCAGTCGCTCTCCCATCATTTACCCTCAGTCTCTTTCACCTCATTCACCCTCAGTCCCTCTCCCCTCATTTACGTCACGCCCTCTCCCCTCATTTAGCTCAGTCTCTCTCCCCTCATTAACCTGTCACTCTCACCTCATTTCCTCAGTCCCTCTCCCCTCATTCACCCTCAGTCTCTCTCCCCTCATTTCCTCAGTCTCTCTCCCCTCATTCGCCCTCAGTCCCTCTCCCCTCATTCACTCTCAGTCCCTCTCCCTCATTTCCCCTCAGTCCCACTCACCTCATTCACTCTCAGCCTCTCTCCCCTCATTCACCCTCAGTCCCTCTCCCCTCATTCACTCTCAGTCTCTCTCCCCTCATTCCCCCTCAGTCCTTCTCCTTTCATTCACGATCAGTCTCTCTCCCCTCATTCACCCTCAGTCCCTCTCCCCTCATTCACTCTCAGTCTCTCTCCCCTCATTCACTCTCAGTCCCTCTCCCCTCTCATTTACCCTCAGTCCCTCTCCCTCATTCACTCTCAGTCCCTCTACCCTCATTCACCTCAGTCCCTCTCCCCTCATTCACTCTCAGTCCTCTCCCCTCATTCACCCTCAGTCTCTTCCTCTCATTTACTCTCAGTCACTCTCCCCTCATTTACCCTCAGTCCCTCTCCCCTCATTTACCTCAGTCCCTCTCCCCTCATTTACCCTCAGTCCTCTCTCCCCTCATTAACCCTCAGTCCTCTCCCCTCATTCACCCTCAGTCACTCTCCCCTCATTACCCTCAGTCCCTCTCCCCTCATTCACTCTCAGTCTCTCTCCCCTCATTCACTCTCAGTCCCTCTCCCCTCATTCACCCTCAGTCCCTCTTCCCTCATTCAATCTCAGTCGCTCTCCCCTCATTTACCTCAGTCCCTCTCCCCTCATTTACCTCAGTCCCTCTCCCCTCATTCAATCTCAGTCTCTCTCCCCTCATTCACCCTCTGTCCCTCTCCCCTGATTCACCCTCAGTCCCTCTCCGTTCATTTACCTCAGTCCCTCTCCCCTCATTCAATCTCAGTCTCTCTCCCCTCATTCACCCTCAGTCTCTCTCCCCTCATTAACCTCAGTCCCTCTCCCCTCATTCACCCTCAGTCTCTCTCCCCTCATTCACCCTCTGTCCCTCTCCCCTCATTCACCCTCAGTCCCTCGCCCCTCATTCACCCTCTGTCCCTCTCCCCTCATTCACCCTCAGTCTCTCTCCCCTCATTCACCCTCAGTCCCTCTCCCCTCTTTCACCCTCTGTCCCTCTCCCCTCATTCACCCTCAGTCCCTCTCCCCTCATTCACCCTCTCCCCTGATTCACCCTCTGTCCCTCTCCCCTGATTCACTCTCAGTCCCTCTCCCCTCATTCACCCTCAGTCCCTCTCCCCGCATTTACCTCAGTCCCTGTCCCCTCATTTACCTCACTCACCCTCCCCTCATTCACCCTCAGTCTGTCTCCCCTCATTCACCCTCAGTCCCTCTCCCCTCATTCACCCTCAGTCCCTCTCCCCTCATTCACCCTCTGTCCCTCTCCCCTCATTCACCCTCAGTCCTTCGCCCCTCATTCACTCTCTGTCCCTCTCCCCTCATTCACCCTCAGTCCCTCTCCCCTCATTCACCCTCAGTCCCTCTCCCCTAATTTACCCTGTCTCTCACCCCTCATTAAACTCAGTCCCTCTCCCCTCATTCACCCTCACTCACTCTCAGTCCCTCCCCCCTCATTCACCCTCAGTCCCTCGCCCCACATTCACCCTCTGTCCCTCTCCCCTCATTCACCCTCAGTCCCTCTCCCCTCATTCACCCTCTGTCTCTCTCCCCTAATTCACCCTCTGTCCCTCTCCCCTGATTCACCCTCTGTCCCTCTCCCCGGATTCACTCTCAGTCCCTCTCCCCTCATTCACCCTCAGTCCCTCTCCCCTCATTTACCTCAGTCCCTCTCCCCTCATTTACCTCACTCCCCCTCCCCTCATTCACCCTCAGTCCCTCTCCACTCATTCACCCTCACTCCCTCATTCACTCTCAGTCCCTCTCCCCTCATTCACCCTCAGTCCCTATCCGCTCATTTACCCTCAGTCCCTCTCCCCTCATTTACCCTCAGTATCTCTCCCCTCATTTACCCTCAGTCCCTCTCCCCTCATTCACCCTCAGTCCCTCTCCCCTCATTCACCCTCAGTCCCTCTCCCCTCATTCACTCTCAGTCCCTCTCCCCTCATTCACTCTCAGTTCCTCTCAACTCATTTACCCTCAGTCCCTCTCCCCTCATTCACTCTCAGTCACTCTCCCCTCATTCACTCTCAGTCTCTTTCCCCTCATTCACCCTCAGTCCCTCTCCCCTCATTTACCTCAGTCCCTCTCCCCTCATTTACCTCAGTCCCCCTCCCCTCATTCACCCTCCGTCTGTCTTCCCTCATTAACCTGTCCCTCTCCACTCATTTACCCTGTCTCTCTCCCCTCATTAACCTCAGTCCCTCTCCCCTCATTTACCTCAGTCCCTCACCCCTCATTTACCCTCAGTCCCTCTCCACTCATTCACTCTCAGTCACTCTCCCCTCATTAGCCCTCAGTCCCTCTCCGCTCATTTACCCTCAGTCCCTCTCCCCTGATTCACCCTCAGTCTCTTTCCCCTCATTCACCCTCTGTCCCTCTCCCCTCATTCACCCTTAGTCCCTCATTCACCCTGTCCCTCTCACCTCATTCACCCTCAGTCCCTCATTCTCTCTGTCCCTCTCCCCTCATTCACCCTCAGTTCCTCTCCCCTCATTCACCCTCAGTCCCTCTGCCCTCATTCACCCTCAGTCCCTCTCCCCGCATTCACTCTCAGTCCCTCTCCCCTCATTTACCCTCAGTCCCTCTCCCCTCATTCACTCTCAGTTCCTCTCCCCCCATTCACCCTCAGTTCCTCTCCATTGTGCTTTCCAGCAGTGTTGATGTGCAGGTCTCTCCAGGCCGAGATTCAAGGCTGCAATGAGCAGGATGTGGATGGAAAGCAAGATCAACCCTCCCCTTTAAGAACTGGCCGGCGTCATTGTGTCTGTGTTCCATTGCTGACTGACATCACATGAGCTTCGCCAACGCTCTGAGTTAGCGCCTCGCTCCTTGGCCTTTGCGCCTTAAGTCAGATGTGTAGCGCCTGATTTAGTGCTCCAATCACCTCCATGGGCGACAAAAGTCAAGTTTGCAGTCGGAGGTGATAATTAGCGCCAGGCGCTAATCTTTGCGCCCGGCCAATAATTGCGCCCCAAATGGGGCGATATTGAATTTTACCCCCATTGACTCTATTTACCTTCAGTGCCTCTCCCCTCGTTTACACTCAGTCCTCATTTACCCTCAGTCCCTCTCCCCTCATTCACCCTCAGTTCCTCTCCCCTCATTTACCCTCAGTACCTCTCCCCTCATTTACCTCAGTCCCTCTCCCCTCATTTAACCTCAGTCCCTCTCTCCTCATTTACCCTGTCCCTCTCCCCTCATTCACTCTCAGTCTCTCTCCCTCATTAACCTCAGTCCCTCTCCCCTCATTCACTCTCAGTCCCTCTCCCCTCATTTTCCCTCAGTCCCTCTCCCCTCATTAACCTCAGATCCTCTCCCCTCATTTACCTCAGTCTCTCTCCCCTCATTCACTGTCAGTCCCTCTCCCTCATTTTCCCTCAGTTCCTCTCCCCTCATTCACCCTCAGTCCCTCTCCGCTCATTTACTCTCAGTCCCTCTCCCCTCATTTACCCACAGTCCCTCTCCCATTTACCCTCAGTCCCTCTCCCCTCATTTACCTCAGTCCCTCTCCCCTCATTTACCCTCAGTCCCTCTCCCCTCATTAACCTCAGTCCCTGTCTCCTCATTCACCCTCAGTCCCTCTCCCCTCATTCACCCTCAGTCCCTCTCCCCCTCATTCAATCTCAGTCCCTGTCCCCTCATTCACCCTCAGTCCCTCTCCCCTCATTCACCCTCAGTCCCTCTTCCCTCATTCAATCTCAGTCGCTCTCCCCTCATTTACCTCAGTCCCTCTCCCCTCATTTACCTCAGTCCCTCTCCCCTCATTCAATCTCAGTCTCTCTCCCCTCATTCACCCTCTGTCCCTCTCCCCTGATTCACCCTCAGTCCCTCTCCGTTCATTTACCTCAGTCCCTCTCCCCTCATTCAATCTCAGTCTCTCTCCCCTCATTCACCCTCAGTCCCTCTCCGCTCATTTACCCTCAGTACCTCTCCCCTCATTTACCTCAGTCCCTCTCCCCTCATTTAACCTCAGTCCCTCTCTCCTCATTTACCCTGTCCCTCTCCCCTCATTCACTCTCAGTCTCTCTCCCTCATTTACCCTCAGTCCCTCTCCCCTCATTCACTCTCAGTCCCTCTCCCCTCATTTTCCCTCAGTCCCTCTCCCCTCATTAACCTCAGATCCTCTCCCCTCATTTACCTCAGTCTCTCTCCCCTCATTCACTGTCAGTCCCTCTCCCCTCATTTTCCCTCAGTTCCTCTCCCCACATTCACCCTCAGTCCTTCTCCGCTCATTTACTCTCAGTCCCTCTCCCCTCATTTACCCACAGTCCCTCTCCCATTTACCCTCAGTCCCTCTCCCCTCATTTACCTCAGTCCCTCTCCCCTCATTTACCCTCAGTCCCTCTCCCCTCATTAACCTCAGTCCCTGTCCCCTCATTCACCCTCAGTCCCTCTCCCCTCATTCACCCTCAGTCCCTCTCCCCCTCATTCAATCTCAGTCCCTGTCCCCTCATTCACCCTCAGTCCCTCTCCCCTCATTCACCCTCAGTCCCTCTTCCCTCATTCAATCTCAGTCGCTCTCCCCTCATTTACCTCAGTCCCTCTCCCCTCATTTACCTCAGTCCCTCTCCCCTCATTCAATCTCAGTCTCTCTCCCCTCATTCACCCTCTGTCCCTCTCCCCTGATTCACCCTCAGTCCCTCTCCGTTCATTTACCTCAGTCCCTCTCCCCTCATTCAATCTCAGTCTCTCTCCCCTCATTCACCCTCAGTCCCTCTCCGCTCATTTACTCTCAGTCTCTATCCCCTCATTTACCCTCAGTCTCTCTCCCCTCATTAACCTCAGTCCCTCTCCCCTCATTCACCCTCAGTCTCTCTCCCCTCATTCACCCTCTGTCCCTCTCCCCTCATTCACCCTCAGTCCCTCGCCCCTCATTCACCCTCTGTCCCTCTCCCCTCATTCACCCTCAGTCCCTCTCCCCTCATTCACCCTCAGTCCCTCTCCCCTCTTTCACCCTCTGTCCCTCTCCCCTCATTCACCCTCAGTCCCTCTCCCCTGATTCACCCTCTCCCCTGATTCACCCTCTGTCCCTCTCCCCTGATTCACTCTCAGTCCCTCTCCCCTCATTCACCCTCAGTCCCTCTCCCCGCATTTACCTCAGTCCCTGTCCCCTCATTTACCTCACTCCCCCTCCCCTCATTCACCCTCAGTCTGTCTCCCCTCATTCACCCTCAGTCCCTCTCCCCTCATTCACCCTCAGTCCCTCTCCCCTCATTCACCCTCTGTCCCTCTCCCCTCATTCACCCTCAGTCCTTCGCCCCTCATTCACCCTCTGTCCCTCTCCCCTCATTCACCCTCAGTCCCTCTCGCCTCATTCACCCTCAGTCCCTCTCCCTTAATTTACCCTGTCTCTCTCCACTCATTAACCTCAGTCCCTCTCCCCTCATTCACCCTCACTCACTCTCAGTCCCTCTCCCCTCATTCACCCTCAGTCCCTCGCCCCTCATTCACCCTCTGTCCCTCTCCCCTCATTCACCCTCAGTCCCTCTCCCCTCATTCACCCTCTGTCCCTCTCCCCTAATTCACCCTCTGTCCCTTTCCCCTGATTCACCCTCTGTCCCTCTCCCTGATTCACTCTCAGTCCCTCTCCCCTCATTCACCCTCAGTCCCTCTCCCCTCATTTACCTCAGTCCCTCTCCCCTCATTTACCTCACTCCCCCTCCCCTCATTCACCCTCAGTTCCTCTCCCCTCATTCACCCTCACTCCCTCATTCACTCTCAGTCCCTCTCCCCTCATTCACCCTCAGTCCCTATCCGCTCATTTACCCTCAGTCCCTCTCCCCTCATTTACCCTCAGTATCTCTCCCCTCATTTACCCTCAGTCCCTCTCCCCTCATTCACCCTCAGTCCCTCTCCCCTCATTCACTCTCAGTCCCTCTCCCCTCATTCACTCTCAGTTCCTCTCCCCTCATTTACCCTCAGTCCCTCTCCCCTCATTCACTCTCAGTCACTCTCCCCTCATTCACCCTCAGTCTCTCTCCGCTCATTTACCCTCAGTCCCTCTCCCCTCATTCACTCTCAGTCTCTTTCCCCTCATTCACCCTCAGTCCCTCTCCCCTCATTTACCTCAGTCCCTCTCCCCTCATTTACCTCAGTCCCCCTCCCCTCATTCAGCCTCAGTCTGTCTTCCCTCATTAACCTGTCCCTCTCCACTCATTTACCCTGTCTCTCTCCCCTCATTAACCTCAGTCCCTCTCCCCTCATTTACCTCAGTCCCTCTCCCCTCATTTACCCTCAGTCCCTCTCCACTCATTCACTCTCAGTCACTCTCCCCTCATTAGCCCTCAGTCCTCTCCGCTCATTTACCCTCAGTCCCTCTCCCCTCATTCACCCTCAGTCTCTTTCCCCTCATTCACCCTCTGTCCCTCTCCCCTCATTCACCCTTAGTCCCTCATTCACCCTGTCCCTCTCCCCTCATTCACCCTCAGTCCCTCATTCTCTCTGTCCCTCTCCCCTCATTCACCCTCAGTTCCTCTCCCCTCATTCACCCTCAGTCCCTCTGCCCTCAATCACCCTCAGTCCCTCTCCCCGCATTCACTCTCAGTCCCTCTCCCCTCATTTACCCTCAGTCCCTCTCCCCTCATTCACTCTCAGTCCCTCTCCCCTCATTCACCCTCAGTTCCTCTCCATTGTGCTTTCCAGCAGTTTTGATGTACAGGTCTCTCCAGGCCGAGATTCAAGGCTGCAATGAGCAGGATGTGGATGGAAAGCAAGATCAACCCTCCCCTTTAAGAACTGGCCGGCGTCATTGTGTCTGTGTTCCATTGCTGACTGACATCACATGAGCTTCGCCAACGCTCTGAGTTAGCGCCTCGCTCCTTGGCCTTTGCGCCTTAAGTGTAGCGCCTGATTTAGTGCTCCAATCACCTCCATGGGCGACAAAAGTCAAGTTTGCAGTCGGAGGTGATAATTAGCGCCAGGCGCTAATCTTTGCGCCCGGCCAATAATTGCGCCCCAAATGGGGCGATACTGAATTTTACCCCCATTGACTCTATTTACCTTCAGTGCCTCTCCCCTCGTTTACACTCAGTCCTCATTTACCCTCAGTCCCTCTCCCCTCATTCACCCTCAGTTCCTCTCCCCTCATTTACCCTCAGTACCTCTCCCCTCATTTACCTCAGTCCCTCTCCCCTCATTTAACCTCAGTCTCTCTCTCCTCATTTACCCTGTCCCTCTCCCCTCATTCACTCTCAGTCTCTCTCCCTCATTTACCCTCAGTCCCTCTCCCCTCATTCACTCTCAGTCCCTCTCCCCTCATTTTCCCTCAGTCCCTCTCCCCTCATTAACCTCAGATCCTCTCCCCTCATTTACCTCAGTCTCTCTCCCCTCATTCACTGTCAGTCCCTCTCCCCTCATTTTCCCTCAGTTCCTCTCCCCTCATTCACCCTCAGTCCCTCTCCGCTCATTTACTCTCAGTCCCTCTCCCCTCATTTACCCACAGTCCCTCTCCCATTTACCTCAGTCCCTCTCCCCTCATTAACCTCAGTCCCTCTCCCCTCATTTACCTCTGTCCCTCTCCCCCCATTTACCTCAGTCCCTCTGCCCTCATTTACCCTCAGTCCCTCTCCCATTTACCTCATTCCCGCTCCCCTCATTAACCTCAGTCCCTCTCCCCTCATTTACCTCAGTCCCTCTCCCCTCATTTACCTCGGTCCCTCTCCCCTCATTCACCCTCAGTCCCTCATTCACCCTCAGTCCCTCTCCCCTCATTCACCCTCTGTCCCTCTCCCCTCATTCACCCTCTGTCCCTCTCCTCTCATTTACCCTCAGTCCCTCTACCCTCATTTACCCTCAGTCCCTCTCCCCTCATTCACTCTCAGTCACTCTCCCCTCATTAACCTCAGTTCCTCTCCCCTCATTCACCCTCAGTCCCTCTCCCCTCATTTACCTGACCCTCTCCCCTCATTTACGTCAGTCGCTCTCCCCTCATTTACCCTCAGTATCTCTCCCCTCATTAACCTCAGTTCCTCTCCCCTCATTAACCTCAGTCCCTCTCCCCTCATTCACCCTCAGTCCCTCTCCGCTCATTTACCCTCAGTCCCTCTCCACTCATTCACTCTCAGACCCTCTCCCCTCATTCACCCTCAGTTTCTCTCCATTGTGCTATCCAGCAGATTTGATGTGCAGGTCTCTCCAGGCTGAGATTCAAGGCTGCAATAAGCAGGATGTGGATGGAAAGCAAGCTCAACCCTCCCCATTAAGAACTGGCCGGCGCCATTGTGTCTGTGTTCCATTGCTGACAGACATCACATGAGCTTCGCCAGCGCTCTGAGTTAGCGCCTCGCTCCTCGGCCTTTGCGCCTTAAGACAGATGTGTCGCGCCCGATTTAGCGCTCCAATCACCTCCAGGGGCGACAAAAGTCAAGTTTGCAGTCGGAGGTGATAATTAGCGCCAGGCGCTAATCTTTGCGCCCGGCCAATAATTGCGCCCCAAATGGGGCGATACTGAATTTTACCCCCATTGACTCTATTTACCTTCAGTGCCTCTCCCCTCGTTTACCCTCAGTCTCTCTGCCCTCATTTACCCTCAGTCCCTCTCCCCTCATTCACCCTCAGTCCCTCTCCCCTCATTTACCCTCAGTCCCTCTCCCCTCATTTACCTCAGTCCCTCTCCCCTCATTTACCCTCAGTCCCTCTCCCGTCATTTACCTCAGTCCCTCTCCCCTCATTTACCCTGCCCCTCTCCCCTCATTAACCTCAGTCCCTCTCCCCTCATTTACCTCAGTCCCTCTCCCCTCATTTACCCTCAGTCCCTCTCCCCTCATTTACCCTCAGTCCCTCTCCCCTCATTTACCCTCAGTCCCTCTCCCCTCATTTACCCTCAGTCCCTCTCCCCTCATTTCCTCAGTCCCTCTCCCCTCATTAACCACAGTCCCTCTCCCCTCATTAACCTCAGTCCCTCTCCCCTCATTTACCCTCAGTCTCTATCCCCTCATTCACCCTCAGTCTCTCTCCCCTCATTCACCCTCAGTCCCTCTCCCCTCATTTTCCCTCAGTCTCTATCCCCTCATTCACCCTCAGTCTCTCTCCCCTCATTCACTCTCAGTCTCTCTCCCCTCATTCACCCTCAGTTCCTCTCCCCTCATTCACCCTCAGTCCCTCTCCGTTCATTTACTCTCAGTCCCTCTCCCCTCATTTACCCACAGTCCCTCTCCCATTTACCTCAGTCCCTCTCTCCTCATTAACATCAGTCCCTCTCCCCTCATTTACCTCTGTCCCTCTCCCTCCATTTACCTCAGTCCCTCTCCCCTCATTTACCCTCAGTCCCTCTCCCATTTACCTCATTCCCGCTCCCCTCATTAACGTCAATCCCTCTCCCCTCATTCACCCTCAGTTCCTCTCCATTGTGCTATCCAGCAGATTTGATGTGCAGGTCTCTCCAGGCTGAGATTCAAGGCTGAAATAAGCAGGATGTGGATGGAAAGCAAGCTCAACCCTCCCCTTTAAGAACTGGCCGGCGCCATTGTGTCTGTATTCCATTGCTGACAGACATCACATGAGCTTCGCCAGTGCTCTGAGTTAGCGCCTCACTCCTCGGCCTTTGCGCCTTAAGACAGATGTGTAGCGCCCGATTTAGCGCTCCAATCACCTCCAGGGGCGACAAAAGTCAAGTTTGCAGTCGGAGCTGATAATTAGCGCCAGGCGCTAATCTTTGCGCCCGGCCAATAATTGCGCCCCAAATGGGGCGATACTGAATTTTGCCCCATTGACTCTATTTACCTTCAGTGCCTCTCCCCTCATTTACCCTCAGTCCCTCTGCCCTCATTTACCCTCAGTCCCTCTCCCCTCATTCACCCTCAGTCCCTCTCCCCTCATTTACCCTCAGTCCCTCTCCCCTCATTTACCTCAGTCCTTCTCCCCTCATTTACCCTCAGTCCCTCTCCCGTCATTTACCTCAGTCCCTCTCCCCTCATTTACCCTGCCCCTCTCCCCTCATTAACCTCAGTCCCTCTCCCCTCATTTACCTCAGTCCCTCTCCCCTCATTTACCCTCAGTCCCTCTCCCCTCATTTACCATCAGTCCCTCTCCCCTCATTTACCCTCAGTCCCTCTCCCCTCATTTACCCTCAGTCCCTCTCCCCTCATTTCCTCAGTCCCTCTCCCCTCATTAACCTCAGTCCCTCTCCCCTCATTAACCTCAGTCCCTCTCCCCTCATTCACCCTCTGTCCCTCTCCCCTCATTCACCCTCAGTCCCTCTCCCCTCATTCACCCTCAGTCCCTCTCCCCTCATTTACCCTCAGTCTCTATCCCCTCATTCACCCTCAGTCTCTCTCCCCTCATTCACTCTCAGTCTCTCTCCCCTCATTTAACTCAGTTCCTCTCCCCTCATTCACCCTCAGTCCCTCTCCCCTCATTTACCCTCAGTCTCTATCCCCTCATTCACCCTCAGTCTCTCTCCCCTCCTTCACCCTCAGTCCCTCTCCCCTCATTTACCCTCAGTCTCTATCCCCTCATTCACCCTCAGTCTCTCTCCCCTCATTCACTCTCAGTCTCTCTCCCCTCATTTACCTCAGTTCCTCTCCCCTCATTCACTCACAGTCCCTCTCCCCTCATTCACTCTCAGTTCCTCTCCCCTCAATCACCCTCTGTCCCTCTCCTCTCATTTACCCTCAGTCCCTCTACCCTCATTTACCCTCAGTCCCTCTCCCCTCATTCACTCTCAGTCACTCTCCCCTCATTAACCTCAGTTCCTCTCCCCTCATTCACCCTCAGTCCCTCTCCGCTCATTTACCCTCAGTCACTCTCCCCTCATTCACCCTCAGTCCCTCTCCCCTCATTTACCTGACCCTCTCCCCTCATTTACGTCAGTCGCTCTCCCCTCATTTACCCTCAGTATCTCTCCCCTCATTAACCTCAGTTCCTCTCCCCTCATTAACCTCAGTCCCTCTCCCCTCATTCACCCTCAGTCCCTCTCCGCTCATTTACCCTCAGTCCCTCTACACTCATTCACTCTCAGACCCTCTCCCCTCATTCACCCTCAGTTTCTCTCCATTGTGCTATCCAGCAGATTTGATGTGCAGGTCTCTCCAGGCTGAGATTCAAGGCTGCAATAAGCAGGATGTGGATGGAAAGCAAGCTCAACCCTCCCCATTAAGAACTGGCCGGCGCCATTGTGTCTGTGTTCCATTGCTGACAGACATCACATGAGCTTCGCCAGCGCTCTGAGTTAGCGCCTCGCTCCTCGGCCTTTGCGCCTTAAGACAGATGTGTCGCGCCCGATTTAGCGCTCCAATCACCTCCAGGGGCGACAAAAGTCAAGTTTGCAGTCGGAGGTGATAATTAGCGCCAGGCGCTAATCTTTGCGCCCGGCCAATAATTGCGCCCCAAATGGGGCGATACTGAATTTTACCCCCATTGACTCTATTTACCTTCAGTGCCTCTCCCCTCGTTTACCCTCAGTCCCTCTGCCCTCATTTACCCTCAGTCCCTCTCCCCTCATTCACCCTCAGTCCCTCTCCCCTCATTTACCCTCAGTCCCTCTCCCCTCATTTACCTCAGTCCCTCTCCCCTCATTTACCCTCAGTCCCTCTCCCGTCATTTACCTCAGTCCCTCTCCCCTCATTTACCCTGCCGCTCTCCCCTCATTAACCTCAGTCCCTCTCCCCTCATTTACCTCAGTCCCTCTCCCCTCATTTACCTCAGTCCCTCTCCCCTCATTTACCTCGGTCCCTCTCCCCTCATTAACGTCAGTCCCTCTCCCCTCATTTACCTCAGTCCCTCTCCCCTCATTTACCTCGGTCCCTCTCCCCTTATTCACCCTCAGTCCCTCATTTACCATCAGTCCCTCTCCCCTCATTCACCCTCTGTCCCTCTCCCCTCATTCACCCACTGTCCCTCTCCCCTCATTTCCCCTCAGTCTCCCTCCCCTCATTAACCTCAGTTCCTCTCCCCTCATTAACCTCAGTCCCTCTCCCCTCATTCACCCTCAGTCCCTCTCCGCTCATTTACCCTCAGTCCCTCTCCACTCATTCACTCTCAGACCCTCTCCCCTCATTCACCCTCAGTTCCTCTCCATTGTGCTTTCCAGCAGTGTTGATGTGCAGGTCTCTCCAGGCCGAGATTCAAGGCTGCAATGAGCAGGATGTGGATGGAACGAAAGATCAACCCTCCCCTTTAAGAACTGGCCGGCGTCATTGTGTCTGTGTTCCATTGCTGACTGACATCACATGAGCTTCGCCAACGCTCTGAGTTAGCGCCTCGCTCCTTGGCCTTTGCGCCTTAAGTCAGATGTGTAGCGCCTGATTTAGTGCTCCAATCACCTCCATGGGCGACAAGAGTCAAGTTTGCAGTCGGAGGTGATAATTAGCGCCAGGCGCTAATCTTTGCGCCCGGCCAATAATTGCGCCCCAAATGGGGCGATACTGAATTTTACCCCCATTGACTCTATTTACCTTCAGTGCCTCTCCCCTCGTTTACACTCAGTCCTCATTTACCCTCAGTCCCTCTCCCCTCATTCACCCTCAGTCCCTCTCTCCTCATTTACCTCAGTCCCTCTCCCCTCATTTAACCTCAGTCCCTCTCTCCTCATTTACCCTGTCTCTCTCCCCTCATTCACTCTCAGTCTCTCTCCCTCATTTACCCTCAGTCCCTCTCCCCTCATTCACTCTCAGTCCCTCTCCCCTCATTTTCCCTCAGTCCCTCTCCCCTCATTAACCTCAGATCCTCTCCCCTCATTTACCTCAGTCCCTCTCCCCTCATTCACTGTCAGTCCCTCTCCCCTCATTTTCCCTCAGTTCCTCTCCCCTCATTCACCCTCAGTCCCTCTCCGCTCATTTACTCTCAGTCCCTCTCCCCTCATTTACCCACAGTCCCTCTCCCATTTACCTCAGTCCCTCTCCCCTCATTAACCTCAGTCCCTCTCCCCTCATTTACCTCTGTCCCTCTCCCCCCATTTACCTCAGTCCCTCTCCCCTCATTTACCCTCAGTCCCTCTCCCATTTACCTCATTCCCGCTCCCCTCATTAACCTCAGTCCCTCTCCCCTCATTTACCTCAGTCCCTCTCCCCTCATTTACCTCGGTCCCTCTCCCCTCATTCACCCTCAGTCCCTCATTCACCCTCAGTCCCTCTCCCCTCATTTACCCTCTGTCCCTCTCCCCTCATTCACCCTCTGTCCCTCTCCCCTCATTTACCCTCAGTCCCTCTACCCTCATTTACCCTCAGTCCCTCTCCCCTCATTCACTCTCAGTCACTCTCCCCTCATTAACCTCAGTTCCTCTCCCCTCATTCACCCTCAGTCCCTCTCCGCTCATTTACCCTCAGTCACTCTCCCCTCATTCACCCTCAGTCCCTCTCCCCTCATTTACCTGTCCCTCTCCCCTCATTTACCCTCAGTATCTCTCCCCTCATTAACCTCAGTTCCTCTCCCCTCATTAACCTCAGTCCCTCTCCCCTCATTCACCCTCAGTCCCTCTCCGCTCATTTACCCTCAGTCCCTCTCCACTCATTCACTCTCAGACCCTCTCCCCTCATTCACCCTCAGTTCCTCTCCATTGTGCGATCCGGCAGATTTGATGTGCAGGTCTCTCCAGGCTGAGATTCAAGGCTGCAATAAGCAGGATGTGGATGGAAAGCAAGCTCAACCCTCCCCTTTAAGAACTGGCCGGCGCCATTGTGTCTGTGTTCCATTGCTGACAGACATCACATGAGCTTCGCCAGCGCTCTGAGTTAGCGCCTCGCTCCTCGGCCTTTGCGCCTTAAGACAGATGTGTAGCGCCCGATTTAGCGCTCCAATCACCTCCAGGGGCGACAAAAGTCAAGTTTGCAGTCGGAGGTGATAATTAGCGCCAGGCGCTAATCTTTGCGCCCGGCCAATAATTGCGCCCCAAATGGGGCGATACTGAATTTTACCCCCATTGACTCTATTTACCTTCAGTGCCTCTCCCCTCGTTTACCCTCAGTCCCTCTGCCCTCATTTACCCTCAGTCCCTCTCCCCTCATTCACCCTCAGTCCCTCTCCCCTCATTTACCCTCAGTCCCTCTCCCCTCATTTACCTCAGTCCCTCTCCCCTCATTTACCCTCAGTCCCTCTCCCGTCATTTACCTCAGTCCCTCTCCCCTCATTTACCCTGCCCCTCTCCCCTCATTAACCTCAGTCCCTCTCCCCTCATTTACCTCAGTCCCTCTCCCCTCATTTACCCTCAGTCCCTCTCCCCTCGTTTACCCTCAGTCCCTCTACCCTCATTTGCCCTCAGTCCCTCTCCCCTCATTTAACCTCAGTCTCTATCCCCTCATTTCCCCTCAGTCTCTATCCCCTCATTCACCCTCAGTCCCTCTCCCCTCATTAACCTCAGTCCCTCTCCCCTCATTAACCTCAGTCCCTCTTCCCTCATTTACCCTCAGTCTCTATCCCCTCATTTTCCCTCAGTCTCTATCCCCTCATTCACCCTCAGTCTCTCTCCCCTCATTCACCCTCAGTCCCTCTCCCCTCATTTACCCTCAGTCTCTATCCCCTCATTCACCCTCAGTCTCTCTCCCCTCATTCACTCTCAGTCTCTCTCCCCTCATTTACCTCAGTTCCTCTCCCATCATTCACTCTCAGTCCCTCTCCCCTCATTCACCCTCAGTTCCTCTCCCCTCATTCACCCTCAGTCCCTCTCCGCTCATTTACTCTCAGTCCCTCTCCCCTCATTTACCCACAGTCCCTCTCCCATTTACCTCAGTCCCTCTCCCCTCATTAACCTCAGTCCCTCTCCCCTCATTTACCTCTGTCCCTCTCCCTCCATTTACCTCAGTCCCTCACCCATCATTTACCCTCAGTCCCTCTCCCATTTACCTCATTCCCGCTCCCCTCATTAACGTCAGTCCCTCTCCCCTCATTCACCCTCAGTTCCTCTCCATTGTGCTATCCAGCAGATTTGATGTGCAGGTCTCTCCAGGCTGAGATTCAAGGCTGAAATAAGCAGGATGTGGATGGAATGCAAGCTCAACCCTCCCCTTTAAGAACTGGCCGGCGCCATTGTGTCTGTATTCCATTGCTGACAGACATCACATGAGCTTCGCCAGTGCTCTGAGTTAGCGCCTCGCTCCTCGGCCTTTGCGCCTTAAGACAGATGTGTAGCGCCCGATTTAGCGCTCCAATCACCTCCAGGGGCGACAAAAGTCAAGTTTGCAGTCAGAGGTGATAATTAGCGCCAGGCGCTAATCTTTGCGCCCGGCCAATAATTGCGCCCCAAATGGGGCGATACTGAATTTTACCCCCATTGACTCTATTTACCTTCAGTGCCTCTCCCCTCATTTACCCTCATTCCCTCTGCCCTCATTTACCCTCAGTCCCTCTCCCCTCATTCACCCTCAGTCCCTCTCCCCTCATTTACCCTCAGTCCCTCTCCCCTCATTTACCTCAGTCCCTCTCCCCTCATTTACCCTCAGTCCCTCTCCCGTCATTTACCTCAGTCCCTCTTCCCTCATTTACCCTGCCCCTCTCCTCTCATTAACCTCAGTCCCTCTCCCCTCATTTACCTCAGTCCCTCTCCCCTCATTTACCCTCAGTCCCTCTCCCCTCATTTACCATCAGTCCCTCTCCCCTCATTTACCCTCAGTCCCTCTCCCCTCATTTACCCTCAGTCCCTCTCCCCTCATTTCCTCAGTCCCTCTCCCCTCATTAACCTCAGTCCCTCTCCCCTCATTAACCTCAGTCCCTCTGCCCTCATTCACCCTCTGTCCCTCTCCCCTCATTCACCCTCAGTCCCTCTCCCCTCATTCACCCTCAGTCCCTCTCCCCTCATTTACCCTCAGTCTCTATCCCCTCATTCACCCTCAGTCTCTCTCCCCTCATTCACTCTCCGTCTCTCTCCCCTCATTTACCTCAGTTCCTCTCCCCTCATTCACCCTCAGTCCCTCTCCCCTCATTTACCCTCCGTCTCTATCCCCTCATTCACCCTCAGTCTCTCTCCCCTCATTCACCCTCAGTTCCTCTCCCCTCATTTACCCTCAGTCTCTATCCCTTCATTCACCCTCAGTCTCTCTCCCCTCATTCACTCTCAGTCTCTCTCCCCTCATTTACCTCAGTTCCTCTCCCCTCATTCACTCTCAGTCCCTCTCCCCTCATTCACCCTCAGTTCCTCTCCCCTCATTCACCCTCAGTCCCTCTCCGCTCATTTACTCTCAGTCCCTCTCCCCTCATTTACCCACAGTCCCTCTCCCATTTACCTCAGTCCCTCTCCCCTCATTAACCTCAGTCCCTCTCCCCTCATTTACCTCTGTCCCTCTCCCTCCATTTACCTCAGTCCCTCTCCCCTCATTTACCCTCAGTCCCTCTCACATTTACCTCATTCCCGCTCCCCTCATTAACGTCAGTCCCTCTCCCCTCATTTACCTCAGTCCCTCTCCCCTCATTTACCTCGGTCCCTCTCCCCTCATTCACCCTCAGTCCCTCTCCCCTCATTCACCCTCTGTCCCTCTCCCCTCATTCACCCTCTGTCCCTCTCCCCTCATTTACCCTCAGTCTCTCTCCCCTCATTAAACTCAGTTCCTCTCCCCTCATTAACCTCAGTCCCTCTCCCCTCATTCACCCTCAGTCCCTCTCCGCTCATTTACCCTCAGTCCCTCTCCACTCATTCACTCTCAGACCCTCTCCCCTCATTCACCCTCAGTTCCTCTCCATTGTGCTATCCAGCAGATTTGATGTGCAGGTCTCTCCAGACTGAGATTCAAGGCTGCAATAAGCAGGATGTGGATGGAAAGCAAGCTCAACCCTCCCCATTAAGAACTGGCCGGCGCCATTGTGTCTGTGTTCCATTGCTGACAGACATCACATGAGCTTCGCCAGCGCTCTGAGTTAGCGCCTCGCTCCTCGGCCTTTGCGCCTTAAGACAGATGAGTAGCGCCTGATTTAGCGCTCCAATCACCTCCAGGGGCGACAAAAGTCAAGTTTGCAGTCGGAGGTGATAATTAGCGCCAGGGGCTAATCTTTGCGCCCGGCCAATAATTGCGCCCCAAATGGGGCGATACTGAATTTTACCCCCATTGACTCTATTTACCTTCAGTGCCTCTCCCCTCATTTAGCCTCAGTCCCTCTGCCCTCATTTACCCTCAGTCCCTCTCCCCTCATTCACCCTCAGTCCCTCTCCCCTCATTTACCCTCAGTCCCACTCCCCTCATTTAGCTCAGTCCCTCTCCCCTCATTTACCCTCAGTCCCTCTCCCGTCATTTACCTCAGTCCCTCTCCCCTCATTTACCCTGCCCCTCTCCCCTCATTAACCTCAGTCCCTCTCCCCTCATTTACCTCAGTCCCTCTCCCCTCATTTACCCTCAGTCCCTCTCCCCTCATTTACCATCAGTCCCTCTCCCCTCATTTACCCTCAGTCCCTCTCCCCTCATTTACCCTCAGTCCCTCTCCCCTCATTTCCTCAGTCCCTCTCCCATCATTAACCTCAGTCCCTCTCCCCTCATTAAGCTCAGTCCCTCTCCCCTCATTCACCCTCTGTCCCTCTCCCCTCATTCACCCTCAGTCCCTCTCCCCTCATTCACCCTCAGTCCCTCTCCCCTCATTTACCCTCAGTCTCTATCCCCTCATTCACCCTCAGTCTCTCTCCCCTCATTCACTCTCAGTCTCTCTCCCCTCATTTACCTCAGTTCCTCTCCCCTCATTCACTCACAGTCCCTCTCCCCTCATTCACCCTCAGTTCCTCTCCCCTCATTCACCCTCAGTCCCTCTCCGCTCATTTACTCTCAGTCCCTCTCCCCTCATTTACCCACAGTCCCTCTTCCATTTACCTCAGTCCCTCTCCCCTCATTAACCTCAGTCCCTCTCCCCTCATTTACCTCTGTTCCTCTCCCTCCATTTACCTCAGTCCCTCTCCCCTCATTTACCCTCAGTCCCTCTCACATTTACCTCATTCCCGCTCCCCTCATTAACGTCAGTCCCTCTCCCCTCATTTACCTCAGTCCCTCTCCCCTCATTTACCTCGGTCCCTCTCCCCTCATTCACCCTCAGTCCCTCATTTACCCTCAGTCTCTCTCCCCTCATTAACCTCAGTTCCTCTCCCCTCATTAACCTCAGTCCCTCTCCCCTCATTCACCCTCAGTCCCTCTCCGCTCATTTACCCTCAGTCCCTCTCCACTCATTCACTCTCAGACCCTCTCCCCTCATTCACCCTCAGTTCCTCTCCATTGTGCTTTCCAGCAGATTTGATGTGCAGGTCTCTCCAGGCCGAGATTCAAGGCTGCAATGAGCAGGATGTGGATGGAAAGAAAGATCAACCCTCCCCTTTAAGAACTGGCCGGCGTCATTGTGTCTGTGTTCCATTGCTGACTGACATCACATGAGCTTCGCCAGCGCTCTGAGTTAGCGCCTCGCTCCTTGGCCTTTGCGCCTTAAGTCATATGTGTAGCGCCTGATTTAGTGCTCCAATCACCTCCATGGACGACAAAAGTCAAGTTTGCAGTCGGAGGTGATAATTAGCGCCAGGCGCTAATCTTTGCGCCCGGCCAATAATTGCGCCCCAAATGGGGCGATACTGAATTTTACCCCCATTGACTCTATTTACCTTCAGTGCCTCTCCCCTCGTTTACACTATGTCCTCATTTACCCTCAGTCCCTCTCCCCTCATTCACCCTCAGTCCCTCTCCCCTCATTTACCTCAGTCCCTCTCCCCTCATTTAACCTCAGTCCCTCTCTCCTCATTTACCCTGTCCCTCTCCCCTCATTCACTCTCAGTCTCTCTCCCTCATTTACCCTCAGTCCCTCTCCCCTCATTCACTCTCAGTCCCTCTCCCCTCATTTTCCCTCAGTCCCTCTCCCCTCATTAACCTCAGATCCTCTCCCCTCATTTACCTCAGTCCCTCTCCCCTCTTTCACTGTCAGTCCCTCTCCCCTCATTTTCCCTCAGTTCCTCTCCCCTCATTCACCCTCAGTCCCTCTCCGCTCATTTACTCTCAGTCCCTCTCCCCTCATTTACCCACAGTCCCTCTCCCATTTACCTCAGTCCCTCTCCCCTCATTAACCTCAGTCCCTCTCCCCTCATTTACCTCTGTCCCTCTCCCCCCATTTACCTCAGTCCCTCTCCCCTCATTTACCCTCAGTCCCTCTCCCATTTACCTCATTCCCGCTCCCCTCATTAACCTCAGTCCCTCTCCCCTCATTTACCTCAGTCCCTCTCCCCTCATTTACCTCGGTCCCTCTCCCCTCATTCACCCTCAGTCCCTCATTCACCCTCAGTCCCTCTCCCCTCATTTACCCTCTGTCCCTCTCCCCTCATTCACCCTCTGTCCCTCTCCCCTCATTTACCCTCAGTCCCTCTACCCTCATTTACCCTCAGTCCCTCTCCCCTCATTCACTCTCAGTCACTCTCCCCTCATTAACCTCAGTTCCTCTCCCCTCATTCACCCTCAGTCCCTCTCCGCTCATTTACCCTCAGTCACTCTCCCCTCATTCACCCTCAGTCCCTCTCCCCTCATTTACCTGTCCCTCTCCCCTCATTTACGTCAGTCGCTCTCCCCTCATTTACCCTCAGTATCTCTCCCCTCATTAACCTCAGTTCCTCTCTCCTCATTAACCTCAGTCCCTCTCCCCTCATTCACCCTCAGTCCCTCTCCGCTCATTTACCCTCAGTCCCTCTCCACTCATTCACTCTCAGACCCTCTCCCCTCATTCACCCTCAGTTTCTCTCCATTGTGCTATCCAGCAGATTTGATGTGCAGGTCTCTCCAGGCTGAGATTCAAGGCTGCAATAAGCAGGATGTGGATGGAAAGCAAGCTCAACCCTCCCCTTTAAGAACTGGCCGGCGCCATTGTGTCTGTGTTCCATTGCTGACAGACATCACATGAGCTTCGCCAGCGCTCTGAGTTAGCGCCTCGCTCCTCGGCCTTTGCGCCTTAAGACAGATTTGTAGCGCCCGATTTAGCGCTCCAATCACCTCCAGGGGCGACAAAAGTCAAGTTTGCAGTCGGAGGTGATAATTAGCGCCAGGCGCTAATCTTTGCGCCCGACCAATAATTGCGCCCCAAATGGGGCGATACTGAATTTTACCCCCATTGACTCTATTTACCTTCAGTGCCTCTCCCCTCGTTTACCCTCAGTCCCTCTGCCCTCATTTACCCTCAGTCCCTCTCCCCTCATTCACCCTCAGTCCCTCTCCCCTCATTTACCCTCAGTCCCTCTCCCCTCATTTACCCTGCCCCTCTCCCCTCATTAACCTCAGTCCCTCTCCCGTCATTTACCTCAGTCACTCTCCCCTCATTTACCCTGCCCCTCTCCCCTCATTAACCTCAGTCCCTCTCCCCTCATTTACCTCAGTCCCTCTCCCCTCATTTACCCTCAGTCCCTCTACCCTCATTTACCCTCAGTCCATCTACCCTCATTTACCCTCAGTCCCTCTCCCCTCATTTACCCTCAGTCTCTATCCCCTCATTTTCCCCCAGTCTCTATCCCCTCATTCACCCTCAGTCCCTCTCCCCTCATTTACCCTCAGTCCCTCTCCCGTCATTTACCCTCAGTCTCTATCCCCTCATTCACCCTCAGTCTCTCTCCCCTCATTCACCCTCAGTCCCTCTCCCCTCATTTACCCTCAGTCTCTATCCCCTCATTCACCCTCAGTCTCTCTCCCCTCATTCACTCTCAGTCTCTCTCCCCTAATTTACCTCAGTTCCTCTCCCCTCATTCACTCTCAGTCCCTCTCCCCTCATTCACCCTCAGTTCCTCTCCCCTCATTCACCCTCAGTCCCTCTCCGCTCATTTACTCTCAATCCCTCTCCCCTCATTTACCCACAGTCCCTCTCCCATTTACCTCAGTCCCTCTCCCCTCATTAACCTCAGTCCCTCTCCCCTCATTTACCTCTGTCCCTCTCCCTCCATTTACCTCAGTCCCTCGCCCCTCATTTACCCTCAGTCCCTCTCCCATTTAGCTCATTCCCGCTCCCCTCATTAACGTCAGTCCCTCTCCCCTCATTCACCCTCAGTTCCTCTCCATTGTGCTATCCAGCAGATTTGATGTGCAGGTCTCTCCAGGCTGAGATTCAAGGCTGAAATAAGCAGGATGTGGATGGAAAGCAAGCTCAACCATCCCCTTTAAGAACTGGCCGGCGCCATTGTGTCTGTATTCCATTGCTGACAGACATCACATGAGCTTCGCCAGTGCTCTGAGTTAGCGCCTCGCTCCTCGGCCTTTGCGCCTTAAGACAGATGTGTAGCGCCCGATTTAGCGCTCCAATCACCTCCAGGGGCGACAAAAGTCAAGTTTGCAGTCGGAGGTGATAATTAGCGCCAGGCGCTAATCTTTGCGCCCGGCCAATAATTGCGCCCCAAATGGGGCGATACTGAATTTTACCCCCATTGACTCTATTTACCTTCAGTGCCTCTCCCCTCGTTTACCCTCAGTCCCTCTGCCCTCATTTACCCTCAGTCCCTCTCCCCTCATTCACCCTCAGTCCCTCTCCCCTCATTTACCCTCAGTCCCTCTCCCCTCATTTACCTCAGTCCCTCTCCCCTCATTTACCCTCAGTCCCTCTCCCGTCATTTACCTCAGTCCCTCTCCCCTCATTTACCCTGCCGCTCTCCCCTCATTAACCTCAGTCCCTCTCCCCTCATTTACCTCAGTCCCTCTCCCCTCATTTACCCTCAGTCCCTCTCCCCTCATTTACCCTCAGTCCCTCTACCCTCATTTACCCTCAGTCCCTCTACCCTCATTTACCCTCAGTCTCTATCCCCTCATTTTCCCTCAGTCTCTATCCCCTCATTCACCCTCAGTCCCTCTCCCCTCATTTACCCTCAGTCTCTATCCCCTCATTTTCCCTCAGTCTCTATCCCCTCATTCACCCTCAGTCTCTCTCCCCTCATTCACCCTCAGTCCCTCTCCCCTCATTTACCCTCAGTCTCTATCCCCTCATTCACCCTCAGTCTCTCTCCCCTCATTCACTCTCAGTCTCTCTCCCCTAATTTACCTCAGTTCCTCTCCCCTCATTCACTCTCAGTCCCTCTCCCCTCATTCACCCTCAGTTCCTCTCCCCTCATTCACCCTCAGTCCCTCTCCCCTCATTTACCCTGCCCCTCTCCCCTCATTAACCTCAGTCCCTCTCCCGTCATTTACCTCAGTCACTCTCCCCTCATTTACCCTGCCCCTCTCCCCTCATTAACCTCAGTCCCTCTCCCCTCATTTACCTCAGTCCCTCTCCCCTCATTTACCCTCAGTCCCTCTACCCTCATTTACCCTCAGTCCCTCTACCCTCATTTACCCTCAGTCCCTCTCCCCTCATTTACCCTCAGTCTCTATCCCCTCATTTTCCCCCAGTCTCTATCCCCTCATTCACCCTCAGTCCCTCTCCCCTCATTTACCCTCAGTCTCTATCCCCTCATTTTCCCTCAGTCTCTATCCCCTCATTCACCCTCAGTCTCTCTCCCCTCATTCACCCTCAGTCCCTCTCCCCTCATTTACCCTCAGTCTCTATCCCCTCATTCACCCTCAGTCTCTCTCCCCTCATTCACTCTCAGTCTCTCTCCCCTAATTTACCTCAGTTCCTCTCCCCTCATTCACTCTCAGTCCCTCTCCCCTCATTCACCCTCAGTTCCTCTCCCCTCATTCACCCTCAGTCCCTCTCCGCTCATTTACTCTCAATCCCTCTCCCCTCATTTACCCACAGTCCCTCTCCCATTTACCTCAGTCCCTCTCCCCTCATTAACCTCAGTCCCTCTCCCCTCATTTACCTCTGTCCCTCTCCCTCCATTTACCTCAGTCCCTCGCCCCTCATTTACCCTCAGTCCCTCTCCCATTTAGCTCATTCCCGCTCCCCTCATTAACGTCAGTCCCTCTCCCCTCATTCACCCTCAGTTCCTCTCCATTGTGCTATCCAGCAGATTTGATGTGCAGGTCTCTCCAGGCTGAGATTCAAGGCTGAAATAAGCAGGATGTGGATGGAAAGCAAGCTCAACCATCCCCTTTAAGAACTGGCCGGCGCCATTGTGTCTGTATTCCATTGCTGACAGACATCACATGAGCTTCGCCAGTGCTCTGAGTTAGCGCCTCGCTCCTCGGCCTTTGCGCCTTAAGACAGATGTGTAGCGCCCGATTTAGCGCTCCAATCACCTCCAGGGGCGACAAAAGTCAAGTTTGCAGTCGGAGGTGATAATTAGCGCCAGGCGCTAATCTTTGCGCCCGGCCAATAATTGCGCCCCAAATGGGGCGATACTGAATTTTACCCCCATTGACTCTATTTACCTTCAGTGCCTCTCCCCTCGTTTACCCTCAGTCCCTCTGCCCTCATTTACCCTCAGTCCCTCTCCCCTCATTCACCCTCAGTCCCTCTCCCCTCATTTACCCTCAGTCCCTCTCCCCTCATTTACCTCAGTCCCTCTCCCCTCATTTACCCTCAGTCCCTCTCCCGTCATTTACCTCAGTCCCTCTCCCCTCATTTACCCTGCCGCTCTCCCCTCATTAACCTCAGTCCCTCTCCCCTCATTTACCTCAGTCCCTCTCCCCTCATTTACCCTCAGTCCCTCTCCCCTCATTTACCCTCAGTCCCTCTACCCTCATTTACCCTCAGTCCCTCTACCCTCATTTACCCTCAGTCTCTATCCCCTCATTTTCCCTCAGTCTCTATCCCCTCATTCACCCTCAGTCCCTCTCCCCTCATTTACCCTCAGTCTCTATCCCCTCATTTTCCCTCAGTCTCTATCCCCTCATTCACCCTCAGTCTCTCTCCCCTCATTCACCCTCAGTCCCTCTCCCCTCATTTACCCTCAGTCTCTATCCCCTCATTCACCCTCAGTCTCTCTCCCCTCATTCACTCTCAGTCTCTCTCCCCTAATTTACCTCAGTTCCTCTCCCCTCATTCACTCTCAGTCCCTCTCCCCTCATTCACCCTCAGTTCCTCTCCCCTCATTCACCCTCAGTCCCTCTCCGCTCATTTACTCTCAATCCCTCTCCCCTCATTTACCCACAGTCCCTCTCCCATTTACCTCAGTCCCTCTCCCCTCATTAACCTCAGTCCCTCTCCCCTCATTTACCTCTGTCCCTCTCCCTCCATTTACCTCAGTCCCTCGCCCCTCATTTACCCTCAGTCCCTCTCCCATTTAGCTCATTCCCGCTCCCCTCATTAACGTCAGTCCCTCTCCCCTCATTCACCCTCAGTTCCTCTCCATTGTGCTATCCAGCAGATTTGATGTGCAGGTCTCTCCAGGCTGAGATTCAAGGCTGAAATAAGCAGGATGTGGATGGAAAGCAAGCTCAACCCTCCCCTTTAAGAACTGGCCGGCGCCATTGTGTCTGTATTCCATTGCTGACAGACATCACATGAGCTTCGCCAGTGCTCTGAGTTAGCGCCTCGCTCCTCGGCCTTTGCGCCTTAAGACAGATGTGTAGCGCCCGATTTAGCGCTCCAATCACCTCCAGGGGCGACAAAAGTCAAGTTTGCAGTCGGAGGTGATAATTAGCGCCAGGCGCTAATCTTTGCGCCCGGCCAATAATTGCGCACCAAATGGGGCGATACTGAATTTTACCCCCATTGACTCTATTTACCTTCAGTGCCTCTCCCCTCATTTACCCTCAGTCCCTCTGCCCTCATTTACCCTCAGTCCCTCTCCCCTCATTCACCCTCAGTCCCTCTCCCCTCATTTACCCTCAGTCCCTCTCCCCTCATTTACCTCAGTCCCTCTCCCCTCATTTACCCTCAGTCCCTCTCCCGTCATTTACCTCAGTCCCTCTCCCCTCATTTACCCTGCCCCTCTCCCCTCATTAACCTCAGTCCCTCTCCCCTCATTTACCTCAGTCCCTCTCCCCTCATTTACCCTCAGTCCCTCTCCCCTCATTTACCATCAGTCCCTCTCCCCTCATTTACCCTCAGTCCCTCTACCCTCATTTACCCTCAGTCCCTCTCCCCTCATTCACTCTCAGTCACTCTCCCCTCATTAACCTCAGTTCCTCTCCCCTCATTCACCCTCAGTCCCTCTCCGCTCATTTACCCTCAGTCACTCTCCCCTCATTCACCCTCAGTCCCTCTCCCCTCATTTACCTGTCCCTCTCCCCTCATTTACGTCAGTCGCTCTCCCCTCATTTACCCTCAGTATCTCTCCCCTCATTAACCTCAGTTCCTCTCCCCTCATTAACCTCAGTCCCTCTCCCCTCATTCACCCTCAGTCCCTCTCCGCTCATTTACCCTCAGTCCCTCTCCACTCATTCACTCTCAGACCCTCTCCCCTCATTCACCCTCAGTTCCTCTCCATTGTGCTATCCAGCAGATTTGATGTGCAGGTCTCTCCAGGCTGAGATTCAAGGCTGCAATAAGCAGGATGTGGATGGAAAGCAAGCTCAACCCTCCCCTTTAAGAACTGGCCGGCGCCATTGTGTCTGTGTTCCATTGCTGACAGACATCACATGAGCTTCGCCAGCGCTCTGAGTTAGCGCCTCGCTCCTCGGCCTTTGCGCCTTAAGACAGATGTGTAGCGCCCGATTTAGCGCTCCAATCACCTCCAGGGGCGACAAAAGTCAAGTTTGCAGTCGGAGGTGATAATTAGCGCCAGGCGCTAATCTTTGCGCCCGACCAATAATTGCGCCCCAAATGGGGCGATACTGAATTTTACCCCCATTGACTCTATTTACCTTCAGTGCCTCTCCCTTCGTTTACCCTCAGTCCCTCTGCCCTCATTTACCCTCAGTCCCTCTCCCCTCATTAACCTCAGTCCCTCTCCCCTCATTCACCCTCTGTCCCTCTCCCCTCATTCACCCTCAGTCCCTCTCCCCTCATTCACCCTCAGTCCCTCTCCCCTCATTTACCCTCAGTCTCTATCCCCTCATTCACCCTCAGTCTCTCTCCCCTCATTCACTCTCAGTCTCTCTCCCCTCATTTAACTCAGTTCCTCTCCCCTCATTCACCCTCAGTCCCTCTCCCCTCATTTACCCTCAGTCTCTATCCCCTCATTCACCCTCAGTCTCTCTCCCCTCCTTCACCCTCAGTCCATCTCCCCTCATTTACCCTCAGTCTCTATCCCCTCATTCACCCTCAGTCTCTCTCCCCTCATTCACTCTCAGTCTCTCTCCCCTCATTTACCTCAGTTCCTCTCCCCTCATTCACTCACAGTCCCTCTCCCCTCATTCACCCTCAGTTCCTCTCCCCTCATTCACCCTCAGTCCCTCTCCGCTCATTTACTCTCAGTCCCTCTCCCCTCATTTACCCACAGTCCCTCTCCCATTTACCTCAGTCCCTCTCCCCTCATTAACCTCAGTCCCTCTCCCCTCATTTACCTCTGTCCCTCTCCCTCCATTTACGTCAGTCCCTCTCCCCTCATTTACCCTCAGTCCCTCTCACATTTACCTCATTCCCGCTCCCCTCATTAACGTCAGTCCCTCTCCCCTCATTTACCTCAGTCCCTCTCCCCTCATTTACCTCGGTCCCTCTCCCCTTATTCACCCTCAGTCCCTCATTTACCATCAGTCCCTCTCCCCTCATTCACCCTCTGTCCCTCTCCCCTCATTCACCCACTGTCCCTCTCCCCTCATTTCCCCTCAGTCTCCCTCCCCTCATTAACCTCAGTTCCTCTCCCCTCATTAACCTCAGTCCCTCTCCCCTCATTCACCCTCAGTCCCTCTCCGCTCATTTACCCTCAGTCCCTCTCCACTCATTCACTCTCAGACCCTCTCCCCTCATTCACCCTCAGTTCCTCTCCATTGTGCTTTCCAGCAGTTTTAATGTGCAGGTCTCTCCAGGCCGAGATTCAAGGCTGCAATGAGCAGGATGTGGATGGAAAGAAAGATCAACCCTCCCCTTTAAGAACTGGCCGGCGTCATTGTGTCTGTGTTCCATTGCTGACTGACATCACATGAGCTTCGCCAACGCTCTGAGTTAGCGCCTCGCTCCTTGGCCTTTGCGCCTTAAGTCAGATGTGTAGCGCCTGATTTAGTGCTCCAATCACCTCCATGGGCGACAAAAGTCAAGTTTGCAGTCGGAGGTGATAATTAGCGCCAGGCGCTAATCTTTGCGCCCGGCCAATAATTGCGCCCCAAATGGGGCGATACTGAATTTTACCCCCATTGACTCTATTTACCTTCAGTGCCTCTCCCCTCGTTTACACTCAGTCCTCATTTACCCTCAGTCCCTCTCCCCTCATTCACCCTCAGTCCCTCTCCCCTCATTTACCTCAGTCCCTCTCCCCTCATTTAACCTCAGTCCCTCTCTCCTCATTTACCCTGTCTCTCTCCCCTCATTCACTCTCAGTCTCTCTCCCTCATTTACCCTCAGTCCCTCTCCCCTCATTCACTCTCAGTCCCTCTCCCCTCATTTTCCCTCAGTCCCTCTCCCCTCATTAACCTCAGATCCTCTCCCCTCATTTACCTCAGTCCCTCTCCCCTCATTCACTGTCAGTCCCTCTCCCCTCATTTTCCCTCAGTTCCTCTCCCCTCATTCACCCTCAGTCCCTCTCCGCTCATTTACTCTCAGTCCCTCTCCCCTCATTTACCCACAGTCCCTCTCCCATTTACCTCAGTCCCTCTCCCCTCATTAACCTCAGTCCCTCTCCCCTCATTTACCTCTGTCCCTCTCCCCCCATTTACCTCAGTCCCTCTCCCCTCATTTACCCTCAGTCCCTCTCCCATTTACCTCATTCCCGCTCCCCTCATTAACCTCAGTCCCTCTCCCCTCATTTACCTCAGTCCCTCTCCCCTCATTTACCTCGGTCCCTCTCCCCTCATTCACCCTCAGTCCCTCATTCACCCTCAGTCCCTCTCCCCTCATTTACCCTCTGTCCCTCTCCCCTCATTCACCCTCTGTCCCTCTCCCCTCATTTACCCTCAGTCCCTCTCCCCTCATTTACCCTCAGTCCCTCTCCCCTCATTCACTCTCAGTCACTCTCACCTCATTAACCTCAGTTCCTCTCCCCTCATTCACCCTCAGTCCCTCTCCGCTCATTTACCCTCAGTCACTCTCCCCTCATTCACCCTCAGTCCCTCTCCCCTCATTTACCTGTCCCTCTCCCCTCATTTACCCTCAGTATCTCTCCCCTCATTAACCTCAGTTCCTCTCCCCTCATTAACCTCAGTCCCTCTCCCCTCATTCACCCTCAGTCCCTCTCCGCTCATTTACCCTCAGTCCCTCTCCACTCATTCACTCTCAGACCCTCTCCCCTCATTCACCCTCAGTTCCTCTCCATTGTGCGATCCAGCAGATTTGATGTGCAGGTCTCTCCAGGCTGAGATTCAAGGCTGCAATAAGCAGGATGTGGATGGAAAGCAAGCTCAACCCTCCCCTTTAAGAACTGGCCGGCGCCATTGTGTCTGTGTTCCATTGCTGACAGACATCACATGAGCTTCGCCAGCGCTCTGAGTTAGCGCCTCGCTCCTCGGCCTTTGCGCCTTAAGACAGATGTGTAGCGCCCGATTTAGCGCTCCAATCACCTCCAGGGGCGACAAAAGTCAAGTTTGCAGTCGGAGGTGATAATTAGCGCCAGGCGCTAATCTTTGCGCCCGACCAATAATTGCGCCCCAAATGGGGCGATACTGAATTTTACCCCCATTGACTCTATTTACCTTCAGTGCCTCTCCCCTCGTTTACCCTCAGTCCCTCTGCCCTCATTTACCCTCAGTCCCTCTCCCCTCATTCACCCTCAGTCCCTCTCCCCTCATTTACCCTCAGTCCCTCTCCCCTCATTTACCTCAGTCCCTCTCCCCTCATTTACCCTCAGTCCCTCTCCCGTCATTTACCTCAGTCCCTCTCCCCTCATTTACCCTGCCCCTCTCCCCTCATTAACCTCAGTCCCTCTCCCCTCATTTACCTCAGTCCCTCTCCCCTCATTTACCCTCAGTCCCTCTCCCCTCGTTTACCCTCAGTCCCTCTACCCTCATTTGCCCTCAGTCCCTCTCCCCTCATTTAACCTCAGTCTCTATCCCCTCATTTCCCCTCAGTCTCTATCCCCTCATTCACCCTGAGTCCCTCTCCCCTCATTAACCTCAGTCCCTCTCCCCTCATTAACCTCAGTCCCTCTTCCCTCATTTACCCTCAGTCTCTATCCCCTCATTTTCCCTCAGTCTCTATCCCCTCATTCACCCTCAGTCTCTCTCCCCTCATTCACCCTCAGTCCCTCTCCCCTCATTTACCCTCAGTCTCTATCCCCTCATTCACCCTCAGTCTCTCTCCCCTCATTCACTCTCAGTCTCTCTCCCCTCATTTACCTCAGTTCCTCTCCCCTCATTCACTCTCAGTCCCTCTCCCCTCATTCACCCTCAGTTCCTCTCCCCTCATTCACCCTCAGTCCCTCTCCGCTCATTTACTCTCAGTCCCTCTCCCCTCATTTACCCACAGTCCCTCTCCCATTTACCTCAGTCCCTCTCCCCTCATTAACCTCAGTCCCTCTCCCCTCATTTACCTCTGTCCCTCTCCCTCCATTTACCTCAGTCCCTCACCCATCATTTACCCTCAGTCCCTCTCCCATTTGCCTCATTCCCGCTCCCCTCATTAACGTCAGTCCCTCTCCCCTCATTCACCCTCAGTTCCTCTCCATTGTGCTATCCAGCAGATTTGATGTGCAGGTCTCTCCAGGCTGAGATTCAAGGCTGAAATAAGCAGGATGTGGATGGAATGCAAGCTCAACCCTCCCCTTTAAGAACTGGCCGGCGCCATTGTGTCTGTATTCCATTGCTGACAGACATCACATGAGCTTCGCCAGTGCTCTGAGTTAGCGCCTCGCTCCTCGGCCTTTGCGCCTTAAGACAGATGTGTAGCGCCCGATTTAGCGCTCCAATCACCTCCAGGGGCGACAAAAGTCAAGTTTGCAGTCAGAGGTGATAATTAGCGCCAGGCGCTAATCTTTGCGCCCGGCCAATAATTGCGCCCCAAATGGGGCGATACTGAATTTTACCCCCATTGACTCTATTTACCTTCAGTGCCTCTCCCCTCATTTACCCTCATTCCCTCTGCCCTCATTTACCCTCAGTCCCTCTCCCCTCATTCACCCTCAGTCCCTCTCCCCTCATTTACCCTCAGTCCCTCTCCCCTCATTTACCTCAGTCCCTCTCCCCTCATTTACCCTCAGTCCCTCTCCCGTCATTTACCTCAGTCCCTCTTCCCTCATTTACCCTGCCCCTCTCCTCTCATTAACCTCAGTCCCTCTCCCCTCATTTACCTCAGTCCCTCTCCCCTCATTTACCCTCAGTCCCTCTCCCCTCATTTACCATCAGTCCCTCTCCCCTCATTTACCCTCAGTCCCTGTCCCCTCATTTACCCTCAGTCCCTCTCCCCTCATTTCCTCAGTCCCTCTCCCCTCATTAACCTCAGTCCCTCTCCCCTCATTAACCTCAGTCCCTCTGCCCTCATTCACCCTCTGTCCCTCTCCCCTCATTCACCCTCAGTCCCTCTCCCCTCATTCACCCTCAGTCCCTCTCCCCTCATTTACCCTCAGTCTCTATCCCCTCATTCACCCTCAGTCTCTCTCCCCTCATTCACTCTCCGTCTCTCTCCCCTCATTTACCTCAGTTCCTCTCCCCTCATTCACCCTCAGTCCCTCTCCCCTCATTTACCCTCCGTCTCTATCCCCTCATTCACCCTCAGTCTCTCTCCCCTCATTCACCCTCAGTTCCTCTCCCCTCATTTACCCTCAGTCTCTATCCCTTCATTCACCCTCAGTCTCTCTCCCCTCATTCACTCTCAGTCTCTCTCCCCTCATTTACCTCAGTTCCTCTCCCCTCATTCACTCTCAGTCCCTCTCCCCTCATTCACCCTCAGTTCCTCTCCCCTCATTCACCCTCAGTCCCTCTCCGCTCATTTACTCTCAGTCCCTCTCCCCTCATTTACCCACAGTCCCTCTCCCATTTACCTCAGTCCCTCTCCCCTCATTAACCTCAGTCCCTCTCCCCTCATTTACCTCTGTCCCTCTCCCTCCATTTACCGCAGTCCCTCTCCCCTCATTTACCCTCAGTCCCTCTCACATTTACCTCATTCCCGCTCCCCTCATTAACGTCAGTCCCTCTCCCCTCATTTACCTCAGTCCCTCTCCCCTCATTTACCTCGGTCCCTCTCCCCTCATTCACCCTCAGTCCCTCATTTACCCTCAGTCCCTCTCCCCTCATTCACCCTCTGTCCCTCTCCCCTCATTCACCCTCTGTCCCTCTCCCCTCATTTACCCTCAGTCTCTCTCCCCTCATTAAACTCAGTTCCTCTCCCCTCATTAACCTCAGTCCCTCTCCCCTCATTCACCCTCAGTCCCTCTCCGCTCATTTACCCTCAGTCCCTCTCCACTCATTCACTCTCAGACCCTCTCCCCTCATTCACCCTCAGTTTCTCTCCATTGTGCTATCCAGCAGATTTGATGTGCAGGTCTCTCCAGACTGAGATTCAAGGCTGCAATAAGCAGGATGTGGATGGAAAGCAAGCTCAACCCTCCCCATTAAGAACTGGCCGGCGCCATTGTGTCTGTGTTCCATTGCTGACAGACATCACATGAGCTTCGCCAGCGCTCTGAGTTAGCGCCTCGCTCCTCGGCCTTTGCGCCTTAAGACAGATGAGTAGCGCCTGATTTAGCGCTCCAATCACCTCCAGGGGCGACAAAAGTCAAGTTTGCAGTCGGAGGTGATAATTAGCGCCAGGGGCTAATCTTTGCGCCCGGCCAATAATTGCGCCCCAAATGGGGCGATACTGAATTTTACCCCCATTGACTCTATTTACCTTCAGTGCCTCTCCCCTCATTTAGCCTCAGTCCCTCTGCCCTCATTTACCCTCAGTCCCTCTCCCCTCATTCACCCTCAGTCCCTCTCCCCTCATTTACCCTCAGTCCCTCTCCCCTCATTTACCTCAGTCCCTCTCCCCTCATTTACCCTCAGTCCCTCTCCCGTCATTTACCTCAGTCCCTCTCCCCTCATTTACCCTGCCCCTCTCCCCTCATTAACCTCAGTCCCTCTCCCCTCATTTACCTCAGTCCCTCTCCCCTCATTTACCCTCAGTCCCTCTCCCCTCATTTACCATCAGTCCCTCTCCCCTCATTTACCCTCAGTCCCTCTCCCCTCATTTACCCTCAGTCCCTCTCCCCTCATTTCCTCAGTCCCTCTCCCCTCATTAACCTCAGTCCCTCTCCCCTCATTAAGCTCAGTCCCTCTCCCCTCATTCACCCTCTGTCCCTCTCCCCTCATTCACCCTCAGTCCCTCTCCCCTCATTCACCCTCAGTCCCTCTCCCCTCATTTACCCTCAGTCTCTATCCCCTCATTCACCCTCAGTCTCTCTCCCCTCATTCACTCTCAGTCTCTCTCCCCTCATTTAACTCAGTCTCTCTCCCCTCATTCACCCTCAGTCCCTCTCCCCTCATTTACCCTCAGTCTCTATCCCCTCATTCACCCTCAGTCTCTCTCCCCTCATTCACTCTCAGTCTCTCTCCCCTCATTTACCTCAGTTCCTCTCCCCTCATTCACTCACAGTCCCTCTCCCCTCATTCACCCTCAGTTCCTCTCCCCTCATTCACCCTCAGTCCCTCTCCGCTCATTTACTCTCAGACCCTCTCCCCTCATTTACCCACAGTCCCTCTTCCATTTACCTCAGTCCCTCTCCCCTCATTAACCTCAGTCCCTCTCCCCTCATTTACCTCTGTTCCTCTCCCTCCATTTACCTCAGTCCCTCTCCCCTCATTTACCCTCAGTCCCTCTCACATTTACCTCATTCCCGCTCCCCTCATTAACGTCAGTCCCTCTCCCCTCATTTACCTCAGTCCCTCTCCCCTCATTTACCTCGGTCCCTCTCCCCTCATTCACCCTCAGTCCCTCATTTACCCTCAGTCTCTCTCCCCTCATTAACCTCAGTTCCTCTCCCCTCATTAACCTCAGTCCCTCTCCCCTCATTCACCCTCAGTCCCTCTCCGCTCATTTACCCTCAGTCCCTCTCCACTCATTCACTCTCAGACCCTCTCCCCTCATTCACCCTCAGTTCCTCTCCATTGTGCTTTCCAGCAGATTTGATGTGCAGGTCTCTCCAGGCCGAGATTCAAGGCTGCAATGAGCAGGATGTGGATGGAAAGAAAGATCAACCCTTCCCTTTAAGAACTGGCCGGCGTCATTGTGTCTGTGTTCCATTGCTGACTGACATCACATGAGCTTCGCCAGCGCTCTGAGTTAGCGCCTCGCTCCTTGGCCTTTGCGCCTTAAGTCATATGTGTAGCGCCTGATTTAGTGCTCCAATCACCTCCATGGACGACAAAAGTCAAGTTTGCAGTCGGAGGTGATAATTAGCGCCAGGCGCTAATCTTTGCGCCCGGCCAATAATTGCGCCCCAAATGGGGCGATACTGAATTTTACCCCCATTGACTCTATTTACCTTCAGTGCCTCTCCCCTCGTTTACACTATGTCCTCATTTACCCTCAGTCCCTCTCCCCTCATTCACCCTCAGTCCCTCTCCCCTCATTTACCTCAGTCCCTCTCCCCTCATTTAACCTCAGTCCCTCTCTCCTCATTTATCCTGTCCCTCTCCCCTCACTCACTCTCAGTCTCTCTCCCTCATTTACCCTCAGTCCCTCTCCCCTCATTCACTCTCAGTCCCTCTCCCCTCATTTTCCCTCAGTCCCTCTCCCCTCATTAACCTCAGATCCTCTCCCCTCATTTACCTCAGTCCCTCTCCCCTCTTTCACTGTCAGTCCCTCTCCCCTCATTTTCCCTCAGTTCCTCTCCCCTCATTCACCCTCAGTCCCTCTCCGCTCATTTACTCTCAGTCCCTCTCCCCTCATTTACCCACAGTCCCTCTCCCATTTACCTCAGTCCCTCTCCCCTCATTAACCTCAGTCCCTCTCCCCTCATTTACCTCTGTCCCTCTCCCCCCATTTACCTCTGTCCCTCTCCCCTCATTTACACTCAGTCCCTCTCCCATTTACCTCATTCCCGCTCCCCTCATTAACCTCAGTCCCTCTCCCCTCATTTACCTCAGTCCCTCTCCCCTCATTTACCTCGGTCCCTCTCCCCTCATTCACCCTCAGTCCCTCATTCACCCTCAGTCCCTCTCCCCTCATTTACCCTCTGTCCCTCTCCCCTCATTCACCCTCTGTCCCTCTCCCCTCATTTACCCTCAGTCCCTCTACCCTCATTTACCCTCAGTCCCTCTCCCCTCATTCACTCTCAGTCACTCTCCCCTCATTAAACTCAGTTCCTCTCCCCTCATTCACCCTCAGTCCCTCTCCGCTCATTTACCCTCAGTCACTCTCCCCTCATTCACCCTCAGTCCCTCTCCCCTCATTTACCTGTCCCTCTCCCCTCATTTACGTCAGTCGCTCTCCCCTCATTTACCCTCAGTATCTCTCCCCTCATTAACCTCAGTTCCTCTCTCCTCATTAACCTCAGTCCCTCTCCCCTCATTCACCCTCAGTCCCTCTCCGCTCATTTACCCTCAGTCCCTCTCCACTCATTCACTCTCAGACCCTCTCCCCTCATTCACCCTCAGTTTCTCTCCATTGTGCTATCCAGCAGATTTGATGTGCAGGTCTCTCCAGGCTGAGATTCAAGGCTGCAATAAGCAGGATGTGGATGGAAAGCAAGCTCAACCCTCCCCTTTAAGAACTGGCCGGCGCCATTGTGTCTGTGTTCCATTGCTGACAGACATCACATGAGCTTCGCCAGCGCTCTGAGTTAGCGCCTCGCTCCTCGGCCTTTGCGCCTTAAGACAGATTTGTAGCGCCCGATTTAGCGCTCCAATCACCTCCAGGGGCGACAAAAGTCAAGTTTGCAGTCGGAGGTGATAATTAGCGCCAGGCGCTAATCTTTGCGCCCGACCAATAATTGCGCCCCAAATGGGGCGATACTGAATTTTACCCCCATTGACTCTATTTACCTTCAGTGCCTCTCCCCTCGTTTACCCTCAGTCCCTCTGCCCTCATTTACCCTCAGTCCCTCTCCCCTCATTCACCCTCAGTCCCTCTCCCCTCATTTACCCTCAGTCCCTCTCCCCTCATTTACCTCAGTCCCTCTCCCCTCATTTACCCTCAGTCCCTCTCCCGTCATTTACCTCAGTCCCTCTCCCCTCATTTACCCTGCCCCTCTCCCCTCATTAACCTCAGTCCCTCTCCCCTCATTTACCTCAGTCCCTCTCCCCTCATTTACCCTCAGTCCCTCTCCCCTCATTTACCCTCAGTCCCTCTACCCTCATTTACCCTCAGTCCCTCTCCCCTCATTTACCCTCAGTCTCTATCCCCTCATTCACCCTCAGTCTCTCTCCCCTCATTCACCCTCAGTCCCTCTCCCCTCATTTACCCTCAGTCTCTATCCCCTCATTCACCCTCAGTCTCTCTCCCCTCATTCACTCTCAGTCTCTCTCCCCTAATTTACCTCAGTTCCTCTCCCCTCATTCACTCTCAGTCCCTCTCCCCTCATTCACCCTCAGTTCCTCTCCCCTCATTCACCCTCAGTCCCTCTCCGCTCATTTACTCTCAATCCCTCTCCCCTCATTTACCCACAGTCCCTCTCCCATTTACCTCAGTCCCTCTCCCCTCATTAACCTCAGTCCCTCTCCCCTCATTTACCTCTGTCCCTCTCCCTCCATTTACCTCAGTCCCTCGCCCCTCATTTACCCTCAGTCCCTCTCCCATTTAGCTCATTCCCGCTCCCCTCATTAACGTCAGTCCCTCTCCCCTCATTCACCCTCAGTTCCTCTCCATTGTGCTATCCAGCAGATTTGATGTGCAGGTCTCTCCAGGCTGAGATTCAAGGCTGAAATAAGCAGGATGTGGATGGAAAGCAAGCTCAACCCTCCCCTTTAAGAACTGGCCGGCGCCATTGTGTCTGTGTTCCATTGCTGACAGACATCACATGAGCTTCGCCAGTGCTCTGAGTTAGCACCTCGCTCCTCGGCCTTTGCGCCTTAAGACAGATGTGTAGCGCCCGATTTAGCGCTCCAATCACCTCCAGGGGCGACAAAAGTCAAGTTTGCAGTCGGAGGTGATAATTAGCGCCAGGCGCTAATCTTTGCGCCCGGCCAATAATTGCGCCCCAAATGGGGCGATACTGAATTTTACCCCCATTGACTCTATTTACCTTCAGTGCCTCTCCCCTCGTTTACCCTCAGTCCCTCTGCCCTCATTTACCCTCAGTCCCTCTCCCCTCATTCACCCTCAGTCCCTCTCCCCTCATTTACCCTCAGTCCCTCTCCCCTCATTTACCTCAGTCCCTCTCCCCTCATTTACCCTCAGTCCCTCTCCCGTCATTTACCTCAGTCCCTCTCCCCTCATTTACCCTGCCTCTCTCCCCTCATTAACCTCAGTCCCTCTCCCCTCATTTACCTCAGTCCCTCTCCCCTCATTTACCCTCAGTCCCTCTCCCCTCATTTACCCTCAGTCCCTCTCCCCTCATTTACCCTCAGTCCCTCTCCCCTCATTTACCCTCAGTCTCTATCCCCTCATTTTCCCTCAGTCTCTATCCCCTCATTCACCCTCAGTCCCTCTCCCCTCATTTACCCTCAGTCTCTATCCCCTCATTTTCCCTCAGTCTCTATCCCCTCATTCACCCTCAGTCTCTCTCCCCTCATTCACCCTCAGTCCCTCTCCCCTCATTTACCCACAGTCCCTCTCCCATTTACCCTGCCCCTCTCCCCTCATTAACCTCAGTCCCTCTCCCCTCATTTACCTCAGTCCCTCTCCCCTCATTTACCCTCAGTCCCTCTCCCCTCATTTACCATCAGACCCTCTCCCCTCATTTACCCTCAGTCCCTCTACCCTCATTTACCCTCAGTCCCTCTCCCCTCATTCACTCTCAGTCACTCTCCCCTCATTAACCTCAGTTGCTCTCCCCTCATTCACCCTCAGTCCCTCTCCGCTCATTTACCCTCAGTCACTCTCCCCTCATTCACCCTCAGTCCCTCTCCCCTCATTTACCTGTCCCTCTCCCCTCATTTACGTCAGTCGCTCTCCCCTCATTTACCCTCAGTATCTCTCCCCTCATTAACCTCAGTTCCTCTCCCCTCATTAACCTCAGTCCCTCTCCCCTCATTCACCCTCAGTCCCTCTCCGCTCATTTACCCTCAGTCCCTCTCCACTCATTCACTCTCAGACCCTCTCCCCTCATTCACCCTCAGTTCCTCTCCATTGAGCTATCCAGCAGATTTGATGTGCAGGTCTCTCCAGGCTGAGATTCAAGGCTGCAATAAGCAGGATGTGGATGGAAAGCAAGCTCAACCCTCCCCTTTAAGAACTGGCCGGCGCCATTGTGTCTGTGTTCCATTGCTGACAGACATCACATGAGCTTCGCCAGCGCTCTGAGTTAGCGCCTCGCTCCTCGGCCTTTGCGCCTTAAGACAGATGTGTAGCGCCCGATTTAGCGCTCCAATCACCTCCAGGGGCGACAAAAGTCAAGTTTGCAGTCGGAGGTGATAATTAGCGCCAGGCGCTAATCTTTGCGCCCGACCAATAATTGCGCCCCAAATGGGGCGATACTGAATTTTACCCCCATTGACTCTATTTACCTTCAGTGCCTCTCCCTTCGTTTACCCTCAGTCCCTCTGCCCTCATTTACCCTCAGTCCCTCTCCCCTCATTCACCCTCAGTCCCTCTCCCCTCATTTACCCTCAGTCCCTCTCCCCTCATTTACCTCAGTCCCTCTCCCCTCATTTACCCTCAGTCCCTCTCCCGTCATTTACCTCAGTCCCTCTCCCCTCATTTACCCTGCCCCTCTCCCCTCATTAACCTCAGTCCCTCTCCCCTCATTTACCTCAGTCCCTCTCCCCTCATTTACCCTCAGTCCCTCTCCCCTCATTTACCCTCAGTCCCTCTACCCTCATTTACCCTCAGTCCCTCTCCCCTCATTTACCCTCAGTCTCTATCCCCTCATTTCCCCTCAGTCTCTATCCCCTCATTCACCCTCAGTCCCTCTCCCCTCATTTACCCTCAGTCTCTATCCCCTCATTCACCCTCAGTCTCTCTCCCCTCATTCACCCTCAGTCCCTCTCCCCTCATTTACCCTCAGTCTCTATCCCCTCATTCACCCTCAGTCTCTCTCCCCTCATTCACTCTCAGTCTCTCTCCCCTCATTTACCTCAGTTCCTCTCCCCTCATTCACTCTCAGTCCCTCTCCCCTCATTCACCCTCAGTTCCTCTCCCCTCATTCACCCTCAGTCCCTCTCCGCTCATTTACTCTCAATCCCTCTCCCCTCATTCACCCTCAGTCCCTCTCCCCTCATTTACCCTCAGTCCCTCTCCCCTCATTTACCTCAGTCCCTCTCCCCTCATTTACCCTCAGTCCCTCTCCCGTCATTTACCTCAGTCCCTCTCCCCTCATTTACCCTGCCCCTCTCCCCTCATTAACCTCAGTCCCTCTCCCCTCATTTACCTCAGTCCCTCTCCCCTCATTTACCCTCAGTCCCTCTCCCCTCATTTACCATCAGGCCCTCTCCCCTCATTTACCCTCAGTCCCTCTACCCTCATTTACCCTCAGTCCCTCTCCCCTCATTCACTCTCAGTCACTCTCACCTCATTAACCTCAGTTCCTCTCCCCTCATTCACCCTCAGTCCCTCTCCGCTCATTTACCCTCAGTCACTCTCCCCTCATTCACCCTCAGTCCCTCTCCCCTCATTTACCTGTCCCTCTCCCCTCATTTACGTCAGTCGCTCTCCCCTCATTTACCCTCAGTATCTCTCCCCTCATTAACCTCAGTTCCTCTCCCCTCATTAACCTCAGTCCCTCTCCCCTCATTCACCCTCAGTCCCTCTCCGCTCATTTACCCTCAGTCCCTCTCCACTCATTCACTCTCAGACCCTCTCCCCTCATTCACCCTCAGTTCCTCTCCATTGTGCTATCCAGCAGATTTGATGTGCAGGTCTCTCCAGGCTGAGATTCAAGGCTGCAATAAGCAGGATGTGGATGGAAAGCAAGCTCAACCCTCCCCTTTAAGAACTGGCCGGCGCCATTGTGTCTGTGTTCCATTGCTGACAGACATCACATGAGCTTCGCCAGCGCTCTGAGTTAGCGCCTCGCTCCTCGGCCTTTGCGCCTTAAGACAGATGTGTAGCGCCCGATTTAGCGCTCCAATCACCTCCAGGGGCGACAAAAGTCAAGTTTGCAGTCGGAGGTGATAATTAGCGCCAGGCGCTAATCTTTGCGCCCGACCAATAATTGCGCCCCAAATGGGGCGATACTGAATTTTACCCCCATTGACTCTATTTACCTTCAGTGCCTCTCCCTTCGTTTACCCTCAGTCCCTCTGCCCTCATTTACCCTCAGTCCCTCTCCCCTCATTCACCCTCAGTCCCTCTCCCCTCATTTACCCTCAGTCCCTCTCCCCTCATTTACCTCAGTCCCTCTCCCCTCATTTACCCTCAGTCCCTCTCCCGTCATTTACCTCAGTCCCTCTCCCCTCATTTACCCTGCCCCTCTCCCCTCATTAACCTCAGTCCCTCTCCCCTCATTTACCTCAGTCCCTCTCCCCTCATTTACCCTCAGTCCCTCTCCCCTCATTTACCCTCAGTCCCTCTACCCTCATTTACCCTCAGTCCCTCTCCCCTCATTTACCCTCAGTCTCTATCCCCTCATTTTCCCTCAGTCTCTATCCCCTCATTCACCCTCAGTCCCTCTCCCCTCATTTACCCTCAGTCTCTATCCCCTCATTCACCCTCAGTCTCTCTCCCCTCATTCACCCTCAGTCCCTCTCCCCTCATTCACCCTCAGTTCCTCTCCCCTCATTCACCCTCAGTCCCTCTCCGCTCATTTACTCTCAATCCCTCTCCCCTCATTTACCCACAGTCCCTCTCCCATTTACCCCAGTCCCTCTCCCCTCATTAACCTCTGTCCCTCTCCCCTCATTTACCTCTGTCCCTCACCCTCCATTTACCTCAGTCCCTCGCCCCTCATTTACCCTCAGTCCCTCTCCCATTTAGCTCATTCCCGCTCCCCTCATTAACGTCAGTCCCTCTCCCCTCATTCACCCTCAATTCCTCTCCATTGTGCTATCCAGCAGATTTGATGTGCAGGTCTCTCCAGGCTGAGATTCAAGGCTGAAATAAGCAGGATTTGGATGGAAAGCAAGCTCAACCCTCCCCTTTAAGAACTGGCCGGCGCCATTGTGTCTGTATTCCATTGCTGACAGACATCACATGAGCTTCGCCAGTGCTCTGAGTTAGCGCCTCGCTCCTCGGCCTTTGCGCCTTAAGACAGATGTGTAGCGCCCGATTTAGCGCTCCAATCACCTCCAGGGGCGACAAAAGTCAAGTTTGCAGTCGGAGGTGATAATTAGCGCCAGGCACTAATCTTTGCGCCCGGCCAATAATTGCGCCCCAAATGGGGCGATACTGAATTTTACCCCCATTGACTCTATTTACCTTCAGTGCCTCTCCCCTCATTTACCCTCAGTCCCTCTGCCCTCATTTACCCTCAGTCCCTCTCCCCTCATTCACCCTCAGTCCCTCTCCCCTCATTTACCCTCAGTCCCTCTCCCCTCATTTACCTCAGTCCCTCTCCATTCATTTACCCTCAGTCCCTCTCCCGTCATTTACCTCAGTCCCTCTCCCCTCATTTACCCTGCCCCTCTCCCCTCATTAACCTCAGTCCCTCTCCCCTCATTTACCTCAGTCCCTCTCCCCTCATTTACCCTCAGTCCCTCTCCCCTCATTTACCCTCAGTCCCTCTACCCTCATTTACCCTCAGTCCCTCTCCCCTCATTTACCCTCAGTCTCTATCCCCTCATTTTCCCTCAGTCTCTATCCCCTCATTCACCCTCAGTCCCTCTCCCCTCATTTACCCTCAGTCTCTATCCCCTCATTTTCCCTCTGTCTCTATCCCCTCATTCACCCTCAGTCTCTCTCCCCTCATTCACCCTCAGTCCCTCTCCCCTCATTTACCCTCAGTCCCTCTCCCCTCATTTACCATCAGTCCCTCTCCCCTCATTTACCCTCAGTCCCTCTCCCCTCATTTACCCTCAGTCCCTCTCCCCTCATTTCCTCAGTCCCTCTCCCCTCATTAACCTCAGTCCCTCTCCCCTCATTAACCTCAGTCCCTCTGCCCTCATTCACCCTCTGTCCCTCTCCCCTCATTCACCCTCTGTCCCTCTCCCCTCATTCACCCTCAGTCCCTCTCCCCTCATTTACCCTCAGTCTCTATCCCCTCATTCACCCTCAGTCTCTCTCCCCTCATTCACTCTCCGTCTCTCTCCCCTCATTTACCTCAGTTCCTCTCCCCTCATTCACCCTCAGTCCATCTCCCCTCATTTACCCTCAGTCTCTATCCCCTCATTCACCCTCAGTCTCTCTCCCCTCATTCACTCTCAGTCTCTCTCCCCTCATTTACCTCAGTTCCTCTCCCCTCATTCACTCTCAGTCCCTCTCCGCTCATTTACTCTCAGTCCCTCGCCCCTCATTTACCCACAGTCCCTCTCCCATTTACCTCAGTCCCTCTCCCCTCATGAACCTCAGTCCCTCTCCCCTCATTTACCTCTGTCCCTCTCCCTCCATTTACCTCAGTCCCTCTCCCCTCATTTACCCTCAGTCCCTCTCACATTTACCTCATTCCCGCTCCCCTCATTAACGTCAGTCCCTCTCCCCTCATTTACCTCAGTCCATCTCCCCTCATTTACCTCGGTCCCTCTCCCCTCATTCACCCTCAGTCCCTCATTTACCCTCAGTCCCTCTCCCCTCATTCACCCTCTGTCCCTCTCCCCTCATTCACCCTCTGTCCCTCTCCCCTCATTTACCCTCAGTCTCTCTCCCCTCATTAACCTCAGTTCCTCTCCCCTCATTAACCTCAGTCCCTCTCCCCTCCTTCACCCTCAGTCCCTCTCCGCTCATTTACCCTCAGTCCCTCTCCACTCATTCACTCTCAGACCCTCTCCCCTCATTCACCCTCAGTTCCTCTCCATTGTGCTTTCCAGCAGATTTGATGTGCAGGTCTCTCCAGGCTGAGATTCAAGGCTGCAATAAGCAGGATGTGGATGGAAAGCAAGCTCAACCCTCCCCATTAAGAACTGGCCGGCGCCATTGTGTCTGTGTTCCATTGCTGACAGACATCACATGAGCTTCGCCAGCGCTCTGAGTTAGCGCCTCGCTCCTCGGCCTTTGCGCCTTAAGACAGATGTGTAGCGCCCGATTTAGCGCTCCAATCACCTCCAGGGGCGACAAAAGTCAAGTTTGCAGTCGGAGGTGATAATTAGCGCCAGGCGCTAATCTTTGCGCCCGGCCAATAATAGCGCCCCAAATGGGGCGCTACTGAATTTTACCCCCATTGACTCTATTTACCTTCAGTGCCTCTCCCCTCGTTTACCCTCAGTCCCTCTGCCCTCATTTACCCTCAGTCCCTCTCCCCTCATTCACCCTCAGTCCCTCTCCCCTCATTTACCCTCAGTCCCTCTTCCCTCATTTACCTCAGTTCCTCTCCCCTCATTTACCCTCAGTCCCTCTCCCGTCATTTACCTCAGTCCCTCTCCCCTCATTTACCCTGCCCCTCTCCCCTCATTAACCTCAGTCCCACTCCCCTCAGTTACCTCAGTCCCTCTCCCCTCATTTACCCTCAGTCCCTCTCCCCTCATTCACCCTCAGTCCCTCTGCCCTCATTTACCCTCAGGCCCTCTCCCCTCATTAACCTCAGTCCCTCTCCCCTCATTAACCTCAGTCCCTCTCCCCTCATTCACCCTCAGTCCCTCTCCCCTCATTTACCCTCAGTCTCTATCCCCTCATTCACCCTCAGTCTCTCTCCCCTCATTCACTCTCAGTCTCTCTCCCCTCATTTACCTCAGTTCCTCTCCCCTCATTTACCTCAGTTCCTCTCCCCTCATTCACTCTCAGTCCTACTCCCCTCATTCACCCTCAGTCCCTCTCCCCTCTTTCACCCTCAGTTCCTCTCCCCTCATTCACCCTCAGTCCCTCTCCGCTCATTTACTCTCAGTCCCTCTCCCCTCATTTACCCACAGTCCCTCTCCCATTTACCTCAGTCCCTCTCCCCTCATTAACCTCAGTCCCTCTCCCCTCATTTACCTCTGTCCCTCTCCCTCCATTTACCTCAGTCCCTCTCCCCTCATTTACCCTCAGTCCCTCTCCCATTTACCTCATTCCCGCTCCCCTCATTAACGTCAGACCCTCTCCCCTCATTCACCCTCAGTCTCTCTCCCCTCATTCACTCTCAGTCCCTCTCCCCTCATTTACCTCAGTTCCTCTCCCCTCATTCACTCTCAGTCCCTCTCCCCTCATTCACCCTCAGTTCCTCTCCCCTCATTCACCCTCAGTCCCTCTCCACTCATTTACTCTCAGTCCCTCTCCCCTCATTCACCCTCAGTCCCTCTCCCATTTACCTCAGTCCCTCTCCCCTCATTAACCTCAGTCCCTCTCCCCTCATTTACCTCAGTCCCTCTCCCCTCATTTACCTCAGTCCCTCTCCCCTCATTCACCCTCAGTCTCTCTCCCCTCATTAACCTGTCCCTCTCCCCTCATTTACCTCAGTCCCTCTCCCCTCATTCACCCTCAGTCTCTTTCCCCTCATTCACCCTCAGTCCCTCATTCACCCTCAGTCCCTCTCCCCTCATTCACCCTCTGTCCCTCTCCCCTCATTCACCCTCTGTCCCTCTCCCCTCATTTACCCTCAGTCCCTCTACCCTCATTCACCCTCTGTCCCTCTCCCCTCATTCACCCTCTGTCCCTCTCCCCTCATTTTCCCTCTGTCCCTCTCCCCTCATTAACCCTCTGCCCCTCTCCCCTCATTTACCCTCAATCCCTCTCCCCTCATTCACCCTCAGTCCCTCTCCGCTCATTTACTCTCAGTCTCTCTCCCCTCATTCACCCTCAGTCCCTCTCCCCTCATTCACCCTCAGTCCCTCTCTGCTCATTTACCCTCAGTCCCTCTCCCCTCAATTACCCTCAGTCTCTCTCCCCTCATTTACCCTCAGCCCCTCTCCCCTCATTAACCTCAGTCCCTCTCCCCTCATTTACCCTCAGTCTCTCTCCCTTCATTTACCCTCAGTCCCTCTCCCCTCATTAACCTCAGTCTATCTCCCCTCATTTACCCTCAGTCCCTCTCCCCTCATTATCCTCAGTCTCTCTCCCCTCATTTACCCTCAGTCCCTCTCCCCTCATTAACCTCAGTCCCTCTCCCCTCATTCACCCTCAGTTCCTCTCCCCTCATTCACCCTCAGTCCCTCTCCGCTCATTTACCCTCAGTCCCTCTCACCTCATTTACCCTCAGTCCCTCTCCGCTCATTTACCCAGTCCCTCTCCCCTCATTCACTCTCAGTCCCTCTCCCCTCATTAAACTCAGTTCCTCTCCCCTCATTCACCCTCAGTCCCTCTCCACTCATTTACCCTCAGA
>JASTWF010000349.1:355112-404506 GCA_030390025.1 Squalus acanthias
GGGGGAGAGGGCAGGGGGAGGGGGGGAGAGGGCTGAGGGAGGGAGGCGGGGAAGTGGGGCGAGGGAGGCGGAGGGAGTGGGGGGGCGCGGGAGAGTTGGGGGCGAGGGCCCGTGGGGAGGTGGAGTGAGGGGCGGGGGGGCGAGGGCCCGTGGGGAGCTGGAGTGAGGGGCGAGGGCCCGTGGGGAGCTGGAGTGAGGGGCGGGGGGCGAGGGCCCGTGGGGAGCTGGAGTGAGGGGCGAGGGCCCGTGGGGAGCTGGAGTGAGGGGCGGGGGGCGAGGGCCCGTGCGGAGCTGGAGCGGGGGGCGAGGGCCCGTGGGGAGGTAGAGTGGGGGGCGAGGGCGTGAGGGGCAGGGGGAGGGCCCGTGGGGCAGGAGAGTGAGGGTCCGGTGGGGGGGAGGGGTGAGGGTCCGGGGGCGGGCGGAGGAGTGAGACAGACAGTCAGAGAAAGAACTGATTGAAGTGCAGTCACTGTTGTAATGTTGGAAACGCGGAGCCAATTTGCACACACCAAACTCCCACAAACCACGATGAGATAATTTACCAGATAATCTGTTTTGGTGATGTTGTTGAGGGATAAATATTAGCCCCAGGACACCGGGGAAACTCCCCTGTTCAACCAGTAGTGCACTGGGATGTTTTACATCCACCTGGAAGCACAGACGGGGCCTCGGTTTTAATGTCTCATCGGTAAGACGGCACCTCCGACAGTGCAGCGCTCCCTCAGTACTGCCCCTCCGACAGTGCAGCGCTCCCTCAGTACTGCCCCTCCGACAGTGCAGCGCTCCCTCAGTACTGCCCCTCCGACAGTGCAGCGGAGGCTTCCTCCATACTGCCCATTCGACAGTGCAGCGCTCCCTCAGTATGGCCCTTCCGACAGTGCGTCACGCCCTCAGTACGGCCCCCCCGACAGTGCAACGCTCCCTCAGTACTGCCACTCCGACAGTGAAGCGCTCCCTCAGTACTGCCCCTCCGACAGTGAAGCGCTCCCTCAGTACTGCCCCTCCGACAGTGCAGCACTCCCTCAGTACTGCCCCTCCGACAGTGCAGCACTCCCCCTCCGACAGTGCTGCCCTCCGACAGGCTAGCGGAGGCTCTCTCCCACTGCCCCTCCGACAGTGCAGCACACCGTCAGTACTGCCCATTGGACAGTGCAGCACTCCCTCAGTGCTGCCCTCCAACAGGGCAGCGGAGGCTTCCTCCGTACTGGCCCTCCGACAGTGCAACACACTGGCAGTACTGCCCATTCGACAGTGCGACGCCCCTTCAGTACTGCCCCTCCGACGGTGCAGCGCTCCCCCGGTACTGCCTCACCGACAGTGCAGCGCTCCCCCGGTACTGCCTCACCGACAGTGCAGCGCTCCCTCAGTACTGTCCCTCTGACAGTGCAATGCTCCCTCAGTACTGCCCCTCTGACAGTGCAGCGCTCCATCAGTACTGTCCCTCCGACGGTGCAATGGTCCCTCAGTACTGTCCCTCCTACAGTGCAGCGCTCCCTCAGTACTGTCCCTCCTACTGTGCAGCGCTCCCTCAGTACTGTCCCTCCTACTGTGCAGCGCTCCCTCAGTACTGTCCCTCCGACAGTGCAGCGCTCCCTCAGTTCTGCCCTTCTGACAGTGCAGCACCCTCTCAGCGATCGTGCAGCGCTCTCTCAGTACTGCCCCTCCGACAGTGCAGCGCTCCCTCAGTACTGCCCCTCCGACAGTGTAGCCCACCTCAGTACTGCCCCTCTGACAGTGCAGCGTTCCCTCCGTACTGCCCCTCTGACAGTGCAGCGTTCCCTCCGTACTGCCCCTCTGACAGGGCAGCGGTTCCCTCCGTACAGCACCTCCGACAGTGCGACACTCCCTCAGTACGGCCCCTCCGACAGTGCGGCACTCCCTCAGTGCGGCACTCCCTCAGTGCGGCACTCCCTCAGTACGGCCCCTCCGACAGTGCAGCGCACCCCCGGTACTGCCTCACCGACAGTGCAGCGCTCCCTCAGTACTGTCCCTCCGACAGTGCAATGCTCCCTCAATACTGCCCCTCCTACAGTGCAGCGCTCCCTCAGTAATGTCCCGCCGACAGTGCAGCACTCCTTCAGTTCTGCCCTTCCGACAGGGCAGCACCCCCTCACCGACAGTACAGCACTCCCTCAGTACTGCCCCCCGACAGTGCAGCGCTCCCTCAGTACTGCCCCTCTGACAGTGCAGCGCTCCCTCAGCACTGCCCCTCTGACAGTGCAGCACTCCCTCAGTACTGCCCCCCGACAGTGCAGCGCTCCCTCAGTACTGCCCCTCTGACAGTGCAGCGCTCCCTCAGTACTGCCCCTCTGACAGTGCAGCGATCCCTCAGTACTGTCCCTCCGACAGTGCAGCACTCCTTCAGTTCTGCCCTTCCGACAGTGCAGCACCCTCTCAGCGACAGTGCTGCACTCTCTCAGTACTGCCCCTCCGACAGTGCAGCGCTCCCTCAGCACTGCCCCTCTGACAGTGCAGCGCTCCCTCAGTACTGCCCCTCTGACAGTGCAGCGCTCCCTCAGTACTGCCCCTCTGACAGTGCAGCGATCCCTCAGTACTGCCCCTCCGACAGTGCAGCGCTCCCTCAGTAGCGCCCCTACGACAGTGCAGCACTCCCTCAGTAATGTCCCGCCGACAGTGCAGCACTCCTTCAATTCTGCCCTTCCGACAGGGCAGCACCCCCTCACCGACAGTGCAGCACTCCCTCAGTACTGCCTCTCTGACAGTGCAGCGATCCCTCAGTACTGCCCCTCCGACAGTGCAGTGCTCCCTCAGTACTGCCCATCTGACAGTGCAGTGCTCCCTCAGTACTGCCTCTCTGACACTGCAGCGCTCCCTCAGTACTGCCCCTCTGACAGTGCAGCGCTCCCTCAGTACTGCCCCTCTGACAGTGCAGCGCTCCCTCAGTACTGCCCCTCTGACAGTGCAGCACTCCCTCAGTACTGTCCCTCTGACAGTGCAGCGCTCCCTCAGTAGTGCCCATCCGACAGTGCAGCGCTCCCTCAGTACTGCCTCTCTGACACTGCAGCGCTCCCTCTGACAGTGCAGCGCTCCCTCAGTACTGCCCCTTTGACAGTGCAGAGCTCCCTCAGTACTGCCCCTCTGACAGTGCAGCACTCCCTCAGTACTGCCCCTCTGACAGTGCAGCACTCCCTCAGTACTGTCCCTCCTACAGTGCAGCGCTCCCTCAGTACTGTCCCTCCGACAGTGCAGCACTCCTTCAGTTCTGCCCTTCCGACAGTGCAGCACCCTCTCAGCGACAGTGCTGCACTCTCTCAGTACTGCCCCTCCGACAGTGCAGCACTCTCTCAGTACTGCCCCCCTGACAGTGCAGTGCTACCCCGGTACTGCCTCTCTGACAGTGCAGCACTCCCTCAGTGCTGACCCCCGACAGTGCAGCACTCCCTCAGTGCTGACCCCCGACAGTGCAGCACTCCCTCAGTGCTGACCCCCGACAGTGCAGCACTCCCACAGTACTGCCCACCTGACAGTGCAGTGCTACCCCGGTACTGCCTCTCTGACAGTGCAGCACTCCCTCAGTACTGCCCCTCTGACAGTGCAGCGCTCCCTCAGTACTGCCCCTCTGACAGTGCAGCGCTCCCTCGATACTGCCCCTCTGACAGTGCAGCGCTCCCTCAGTACTGCCCCTCTGACAGTGCAGCGCTCCGTCAGTACTCCCCTCTGACAGTGCAGCGATCCCTCAGTATTGCCCCTCTGACAGTGCAGCGCTCCCTCAGTACTGCCCCTCCGACAGTGCAGCGCTCCCTCAGTACTGCCCCTCCGACAGTGCAGCGCTCCCTCAGTACTGCCCCTCCGACAGTGCAGCACTCCCTCAGTACTGCCCCTCCGACAGTGCAGCGCTCCCTCAGTACTGCCCTTCCGACAGTGCAGCGCTCCCTCAGTACTGCCCCTCCGACAGTGCAACGCTCCCTCAGTTCTGCCCTTCCGACAGTGCAGCACCCTCTCAGCGACAGTGCAGCGCTCTCTCAGTACTGCCCCTCCGACAGTGCAGCGCTCCCTCAGTCCTGCCCCTCCGACAGTGCAGCACACTCTCAGTACTGCCCCTCCGACAGTGCAGCGCTCCCTCAGTTCTGCCCTTCCGACAGTGCAGCACCCTCTCAGCGACAGTGCAGCGCTCTCTCAGTACTGCCCCTCCGACAGTGCAGCGCTCCCTCAGTCCTGCCCCTCCGACAGTGCAGCACACTCTCAGTACTGCCCCCCTGACAGTGCAGTGCTACCCCGGTACTGCCTCTCTGACAGTGCAGCAGTGCCTCTCCGACAGTGCAGCGCTCCCTCAGTACTGCCCCTCCGACAGTGCAGCCCACCTCAGTACTGCCCCTCTGACAGTGCAGCGTTCCCTCCGTACTGCCCCTCTGACAGTGCAGCGTTCCCTCCGTACTGCCCCTCTGACAGTGCAGCGGTTCCCTCCGTACTGCCCCTCCGACAGTGCGACACTCCCTCAGTACTGCCCCTCTGACAGTGCAGCGCTCCCTCAGTACTGCCCCTCTGACAGTGCAGCGCTCCCTCAGTACTGCCCCTCTGACAGTGCAGCGCTCCCTCAGTACTGCCCCTCTGACAGTGCAGCGATCCCTCAGTACTGCCCCTTCGACAGTGCAGCGCTCCCTCAGTACTGCCCCTCCGACAGTGCAGCGCTCCCTCAGTAGCGCCCCTCCGACAGTGCAGCACTCCCTCAGTAATGTCCCGCCGACAGTGCAGCACTCCTTCAATTCTGCCCTTCTGACAGGGCAGCACACCCTCACCGACAGTGCAGCACTCCCTCAGTACTGCCCCTCTGACAGTGCAGCGATCCCTCAGTACTGCCCCTCTGACAGTGCAGTGCTCCCTCAGTACTGCCCCTCTGACAGTGCAGCACTCCCTCAGTACTGTCCCTCTGACAGTGCAGCGCTCCCTCAGTACTGCCCATCCGACAGTGCAGTGCTCCCTCAGTACTGTCTCTCTGACACTGCAGCGCTCCCTCTGACAGTGCAGCGCTCCCTCAGTACTGCCCCTTTGATAGTGCAGAGCTCCCTCAGTACTGCCCCTCTGACCGTGCAGCACTCCCTCAGTACTGCCCCTCTGACAGTGCAGCACTCCCTCAGTACTGTCCCTCCTACAGTGCAGCGCTCCCTCAGTACTGTCCCTCCGACGGTGCAGCACCCTCTCAGCGACAGTGCTGCACTCTCTCAGTACTGCCCCTCTGACAGTGCAGCACTCCCTCAGTACTGCCCCTCCGACAGTGCAGCACTCTCTCAGTACTGCCCCTCTGACAGTGCAGTGCTACCCCGGTACTGCCTCTCTGACAGTGCAGCACTCCCTCAGTGCTGACCCCCGACAGTGCAGCACTCCCTCAGTGCTGACCCCCAACAGTGCAGCACTCCCTCAGTGCTGACCCCCGACAGTGCAGCACTCCCTCAGTGCTGACCCCCGACAGTGCAGCACTCCCTCAGTACTGCCCCCCTGACAGTGCAGTGCTACCCCGGTACTGCCTCTCTGACAGTGCAGTGCTACCCCGGTACTGCCCCTCTGACAGTGCAGCACTCCCTCAGTACTGCCCCTCTGACAGTGCAGCGCTCCCTCAATACTGCCCCTCTGACAGTGCAGCGCTCCCTCAGTACTGCCCCTCTGACAGTGCAGCGCTCCCTCAGTACTGCCCCTCCGACAGTGCAGCACTCCCTCAGTACTGCCCCTCTGACAGTGCAGCGCTCCCTCAGCACTGCCCCTCTGACAGTGCAGCACTCCCTCAGTACTGCCCCCCGACAGTGCAGCGCTCCCTCAGTACTGCCCCTCTGACAGTGCAGCGATCCCTCAGTACTGCCCCTCCGACAGTGCAGCGCTCCCTCAGTAGCGCCCCTCCGACAGTGCAGCACTCCCTCAGTAATGTCCCGCCGACAGTGCAGCACTCCTTCAATTCTGCCCTTCCGACAGGGCAGCACCCCCTCACCGACAGTGCAGCACTCCCTCAGTACTGCCTCTCTGACAGTGCAGCGATCCCTCAGTACTGCCCCTCCGACAGTGCAGTGCTCCCTCAGTACTGCCCATCCGACAGTGCAGTGCTCCCTCAGTACTGCCTCTCTGACACTGCAGCGCTCCCTCAGTACTGCCCCTCTGACAGTGCAGCGCTCCCTCAGTACTGCCCCTCTGACAGTGCAGCGCTCCCTCAGTACTGCCCCTCTGACAGTGCAGCGATCCCTCAGTACTGCCCCTCCGACAGTGCAGTGCTCCCTCAGTACTGCCCATCCGACAGTGCAGTGCTCCCTCAGTACTGCCTCTCTGACACTGCAGCGCTCCCTCAGTAGTGCCCATCCGACAGTGCAGTGCTCCCTCAGTACTGCCTCTCTGACACTGCAGCGCTCCCTCAGTACTGCCCCTTTGACAGTGCAGAGCTCCCTCAGTACTGCCCCTCTGACAGTGCAGCACTCCCTCAGTACTGCCCCTCTGACAGTGCAGCACTCCCTCAGTACTGTCCCTCCTACAGTGCAGCGCTCCCTCAGTACTGCCCCTCTGACAGTGCAGCACTCCCTCAGTACTGCCTCTCTGACACTGCAGCGCTCCCTCAGTACTGCCCCTCTGACAGTGCAGCGCTCCCTCAGTACTGCCCCTCTGACAGTGCAGCACTCCCTCAGTACTGTCCCTCTGACAGTGCAGCGCTCCCTCAGTAGTGCCCATCCGACAGTGCAGTGCTCCCTCAGTACTGCCTCTCTGACACTGCAGCGCTCCCTCAGTACTGCCCCTCTGACAGTGCAGAGCTCCCTCAGTACTGCCCCTCTGACAGTGCAGTGCTACCCCGGTACTGCCTCTCTGACAGTGCAGCACTCCCTCAGTGCTGACCCCCGACAGTGCAGCACTCCCTCAGTGCTGACCCCCGACAGTGCAGCACTCCCTCAGTGCTGACCCCCGACAGTGCAGCACTCCCACAGTACTGCCCCCCTGACAGTGCAGTGCTACCCCGGTACTGCCTCTCTGACAGTGCAGCACTCCCTCAGTACTGCCCCTCTGACAGTGCAGCGCTCCCTCAGTACTGCCCCTCTGACAGTGCAGCGCTCCCTCAATACTGCCCCTCTGACAGTGCAGCGCTCCGTCAGTACTGCCCCTCTGACAGTGCAGCGATCCCTCAGTATTGCCCCTCTGACAGTGCAGCACTCCCTCAGTACTGCCCCTCTGACAGTGCAGCGCTCCCTCAGTACTGCCACTCCGACAGTGCAGCGCGCCCTCAGTACCGCCCCTCCGACGGTGTGGCGCTCCCTCAGTACTGCCCCTCTGACAGTGCAGCGCTCCCTCAATACTGCCCCTCTGACAGTGCAGAGCTCCCTCAGTACTGCCCCTCTGACAGTGCAGAGCTCCGTCAGTACTGCCCCTCTGACAGTGCAGCGATCCCTCAGTACTGCCCCTCCGACAGTGCAGCGCTCCCTCAGTACTGCCCCTCCGACAGTGCAGCGCTCCCTCAGTACTGCCCCTCCGACAGTGCAGCACTCCCTCAGTACTGCCCTTCCGACAGTGCAGCACCCTCTCAGCGACAGTGCAGCGCTCTCTCAGTACTGCCCCTCCGACAGTGCAGCGCTCCCTCAGTCCTGCCCCTCCGACAGTGCAGCACACTCTCAGTACTGCCCCCCTGACAGTGCAGTGCTACCCCGGTACTGCCTCTCTGACAGTGTAGCACTGCCTCTCCGACAGTGCAGCGCTCCCTCAGTACTGCCCCTCCGACAGTGCAGCCCACCTCAGTACTGCCCCTGTGACAGTGCAGCGTTCCCTCCGTACTGCCCCTCTGACAGTGCAGCGTTCCCTCCGTACTGCCCCTCTGACAGTGCAGCGGTTCCCTCCGTACTGCCCCTCCGACAGTGCGACACTCCCTCAGTACTGCCCCTCTGACAGTGCAGCGCTCCCTCAGTACTGCCCCTCTGACAGTGCAGCGCTCCCTCAGTACTGCCCCTCTGACAGTGCAGCGCTCCCTCAGTACTGCCCCTCTGACAGTGCAGCGATCCCTCAGTACTGCCCCTTCGACAGTGCAGCGCTCCCTCAGTACTGCCCCTTCGACAGTGCAGCACTCCCTCAGTAATGTCGCGCCGACAGTGCAGCACTCCTTCAATTCTGCCCTTCCGACAGGGCAGCACCCCCTCACCGACAGTGCAGCACTCCCTCAGTACTGCCCCTCTGACAGTGCAGCGATCCCTCAGTACTGCCCCTCTGACAGTGCAGTGCTCCCTCAGTACTGCCCATCCGACAGTGCAGTGCTCCCTCAGTACTGCCCCTCTGACACTGCAGCGCTCCCTCAGTACTGCCCCTCTGACAGTGCAGCGCTCCCTCAGTACTGCCCCTCTGACAGTGCAGCGCTCCCTCAGTACTGCCCCTCTGACAGTGCAGCACTCCCTCAGTACTGTCCCTCTGACAGTGCAGCGCTCCCTCAGTACTGCCCATCCGACAGTGCAGTGCTCCCTCAGTACTGTCTCTCTGACACTGCAGCGCTCCCTCTGACAGTGCAGCGCTCCCTCAGTACTGTCCCTCCGACGGTGCAGCACTCCTTCAGTTCTGCCCTTCCGACAGTGCAGCACCCTCTCAGCGACAGTGCTGCACTCTCTCAGTACTGCCCCTCTGACAGTGCAGCACTCCCTCAGTACTGCCCCTCCGACAGTGCAGCACTCTCTCAGTACTGCCCCTCTGACAGTGCAGTGCTACCCCGGTACTGCCTCTCTGACAGTGCAGCACTCCCTCAGTGCTGACCCCCGACAGTGCAGCACTCCCTCAGTGCTGACCCCCGACAGTGCAGCACTCCCTCAGTGCTGACCCCCGACAGTGCAGCACTCCCTCAGTGCTGACCCCCGACAGTGCAGCACTCCCTCAGTGCTGACCCCCGACAGTGCAGCACTCCCTCAGTACTGCCCCCCTGACAGTGCAGTGCTACCCCGGTACTGCCTCTCTGACAGTGCAGTGCTACCCCGGTACTGCCCCTCTGACAGTGCAGCACTCCCTCAGTACTGCCCCTCTGACAGTGCAGCGCTCCCTCAATACTGCCCCTCTGACAGTGCAGCACTCCCTCAGTACTGCCCCTCTGACAGTGCAGCGCTCCCTCAATACTGCCCCTCTGACAGTGCAGCGCTCCCTCAGTACTGCCCCTCTGACAGTGCAGCGCTCCCTCAGTACTGCCCCTCCGACAGTGCAGCACTCCCTCAGTACTGCCACTCCGACAGTGCAGCGCGCCCTCAGTACTGCCCCTCCGACGGTGTGGCGCTCCCTCAGTACTGCCCCTCTGACAGTGCAGCGCTCCCTCAATACTGACTCTCTGACAGTGCAGCGCTCCCTCAGTACTGCCTCTCTGACAGTGCAGCGCTCCGTCAGTACTGCCCCTCTGACAGTGCAGCGATCCCTCAGTACTGCCCCTCCGACAGTGCAGCGCTCCCTCAGTACTGCCCCTCCGACAGTGCAGCGCCCCCTCAGTACTGCCCCTCCGACAGTGCAGCACTCCCTCAGTACTGCCCCTCCGACAGTGCAGCGCTCCCTCAGTACTGCCCTTCCGACAGTGCAGCGCTCCCTCAGTACTGCCCCTCCGACAGTGCAGCGCTCCCTCAGTTCTGCCCTTCCGACAGTGCAGCACCCTCTCAGCGACAGTGCAGCGCTCTCTCAGTACTGCCCCTCCGACAGTGCAGCGCTCCCTCAGTACTGCTCCTCTGACAGTGCAGCACACTCTCAGTACTGCCCCCGACAGTGCAGTGCTACCCCGGTACTGCCTCTCTGACAGTGCAGCACTGCCTCTCCGACAGTGCAGCGCTCCCTCAGTACTGCCCCTCCGACAGTGCAGCCCACCTCAGTACTGCCCCTCTGACAGTGCAGCGTTCCCTCCGTACTGCCCCTCTGACAGTGCAGCGTTCCCTCCGTACTGCCCCTCTGACAGTGCAGCGGTTCCCTCCGTACTGCCCCTCCGACAGTGCGACACTCCCTCAGTACGGCCCCTCCGACAGTGCGGCCCTCCCTCAGTGCGGCACTCCCTGAGTACGGCCCCTCCGACTGTGCAGCGCACCCCCGGTACTGCCTCACCGACAGTGCATCGCTCCCTCAGTACTGTCCCTCCGACAGTGCAATGCTCCCTCAATACTGCCCCTCCTACAGTGCAGCGCTCCCTCAGTAATGTCCCGCCGACAGTGCAGCACTCCTTCTGTTCTGCCCTTCCGACAGGGCAGCACCCCCTCACCGACAGTACAGCACTCCCTCAGTACTGCCCCTCTGACAGTGCAGCGCTCCCTCAGTACTGCCCATCTGACAGTGCAGCGCTCCCTCAGTACTGCCCCTCTGACAGTGCAGCGATCCCTCAGTACTGCCCCTCCGACAGTGCAGCACTCCCTCAGAAATGTCCCGCCGACAGTGCAGCACTCCTTCGGTTCTGCCCTTCCGACAGGGCAGCACCCCCTCACCGACAGTGCAGCACTCCCTCAGTACTGCCCCTCTGACATTGCAGCGATCCCTCAGTACTGCCCCTCTGACAGTGCAGCGCTTCCTCAGTACTGCCCCTCTGACAGTGCAGCGCTCCCTCAGTACTGCCCCTCTGACAGTGCAGCGCTTCCTCAGTACTGCCCCTCTGACAGTGCAGCGCTCCCTCAATACTGCCCCTCTGACAGTGCAGCGCTCCCTCAGTACTGCCCCTCTGACAGTGCAGCGCTCCCTCAGTACAGCCCCTCCGACGGTGCAGCACTCCTTCAGTTCTGCCCTTCTGACAGTGCAGCACCCTCTCAGCGACAGTGCTGCACCCTCTCAGTACTGCCCCTCCGACAGTGCAGCACTCCCTCAGTACTGCCCCTCCGACAGTGCAGCACTCCCTCAGTACTGCCACTCCGACAGTGCAGCGCGCCCTCAGTACTGCCCCTCCGACGGTGTGGCGCTCCCTCAGTACTGCCCCTCTGACAGTGCAGCGCTCCCTCAATACTGACTCTCTGACAGTGCAGCGCTCCCTCAGTACTGCCTCTCTGACAGTGCAGCGCTCCGTCAGTACTGCCCCTCTGACAGTGCAGCGATCCCTCAGTACTGCCCCTCCGACAGTGCAGCGCTCCCTCAGTACTGCCCCTCCGACAGTGCAGCGCCCCCTCAGTACTGCCCCTCCGACAGTGCAGCACTCCCTCAGTACTGCCCCTCCGACAGTGCAGCGCTCCCTCAGTACTGCCCTTCCGACAGTGCAGCGCTCCCTCAGTACTGCCCCTCCGACAGTGCAGCGCTCCCTCAGTTCTGCCCTTCCGACAGTGCAGCACCCTCTCCGCGACAGTGCAGCGCTCTCTCAGTACTGCCCCTCCGACAGTGCAGCGCTCCCTCAGTACTGCTCCTCTGACAGTGCAGCACACTCTCAGTACTGCCCCCCTGACAGTGCAGTGCTACCCCGGTACTGCCTCTCTGACAGTGCAGCACTGCCTCTCCGACAGTGCAGCGCTCCCTCAGTACTGCCCCTCCGACAGTGCAGCCCACCTCAGTACTGCCCCTCTGACAGTGCAGCGTTCCCTCCGTACTGCCCCTCTGACAGTGCAGCGTTCCCTCCGTACTGCCCCTCTGACAGTGCAGCGGTTCCCTCCGTACTGCCCCTCCGACAGTGCGACACTCCCTCAGTACGGCCCCTCCGACAGTGCGGCCCTCCCTCAGTGCGGCACTCCCTGAGTACGGCCCCTCCGACAGTGCAGCGCACCCCCGGTACTGCCTCACCGACAGTGCATCGCTCCCTCAGTACTGTCCCTCCGACAGTGCAATGCTCCCTCAATACTGCCCCTCCTACAGTGCAGCGCTCCCTCAGTAATGTCCCGCCGACAGTGCAGCACTCCTTCTGTTCTGCCCTTCCGACAGGGCAGCACCCCCTCACCGACAGTACAGCACTCCCTCAGTACTGCCCCTCTGACAGTGCAGCGCTCCCTCAGTACTGCCCCTCTGACAGTGCAGCGCTCCCTCAGTACTGCCCCTCTGACAGTGCAGCGATCCCTCAGTACTGCCCCTCCGACAGTGCAGCACTCCCTCAGAAATGTCCCGCCGACAGTGCAGCACTCCTTCGGTTCTGCCCTTCCGACAGGGCAGCACCCCCTCACCGACAGTGCAGCACTCCCTCAGTACTGCCCCTCTGACATTGCAGCGATCCCTCAGTACTGCCCCTCTGACAGTGCAGCGCTTCCTCAGTACTGCCCCTCTGACAGTGCAGCGCTTCCTCAGTACTGCCCCTCTGACAGTGCAGCGCTCCCTCAGTACTGCCCCTCTGACAGTGCAGCGCTCCCTCAGTACTGCCCCTCTGACAGTGCAGCGCTTCCTCAGTACTGCCCCTCTGACAGTGCAGCGCTCCCTCAATACTGCCCCTCTGACAGTGCAGCGCTCCCTCAGTACTGCCCCTCTGACAGTGCAGCGCTCCCTCAGTACAGCCCCTCCGACGGTGCAGCACTCCTTCAGTTCTGCCCTTCTGACAGTGCAGCACCCTCTCAGCGACAGTGCTGCACCCTCTCAGTACTGCCCCTCCGACAGTGCAGCACTCCCTCAGTACTGCCCCTCCGACAGTGCAGCACTCTCTCAGTCCTGCCCCCCTGACAGTGCAGTGCTACCCCGGTACTGCCTCTCTGACAGTGCAGCACTCCCTCAGTGCTGACCCCCGACAGTGCAGCACTCCCTCAGTGCTGACCCCCGACAGTGCAGCACTCCCTCAGTACTGCCCCTCTGACAGTGCAGCGCTCCGTCAGTACTGCCCCTCCGACAGTGAAATAGCAACTTGCATTATATAAGGCTTTTAACGTAGAAAAACGTCCCATGCCACTTCACAAAATTTGACATCGAGCCACATACGAAATATCAGGACAGATGACCAAATGCGTTGTCAAAGAGGTAGGTATTAAGGAGCGTCTTAAAAGGAGGAGAGTGATGCGGAGAGTTTTATGGAGGGAATTCCAGAACTTATTCTGAATGCACAGCCGCCAATGGTGGAGCGATTAAAATCGGAGAGGCCAGAATTGCAGGAGCGCAGATATCTCCGATGGTTGTAGAGTCGGAGGAGTTTAATAAGATAGGGAGTGGCGAGGCCATGGAGGGATTTGAAAGCGAAGATGAGAATTTTAAAATGGAGGCGTTGCCAGAGCGGTGATCACGGGGGTGATGGGTGCATGGGAATTCCTCCGAGTTCGGAAATAGGTTAGTTTGCATGGACAAGAGGGTCAAGGCTGGGTTTTTTGAGGAGCGGGTTAATGATGGCAGATTTGAAGGGGAGGGGACAGTACCTGAGGAGAGGGAACCATTAACAATATCAGCTATCATTGGGGCCAGGAAGGGAAGTTGGGTGGTCAGCAGTTTGGTGAGAATAGGGTCGAGGGTCTCATGGACAAGATGAGCTCAGAGAGGGCATATGGGGAGATGGGAGAGAAAGAAAAGAAAGTTTTGCATTTATACAGCGCCTTTCACGACCACCGGACGTCTCAAAGCGCACCACAGCCAATGAAGCACTTCTGAAGTGGAGTCACTGTTGTAATGTGGGAAACGCGGCAGCCAATTTGCGCACAGCAAGCTCCCACAAACAGCAATGTGAAAATGACCAGATCATCTGTTTTTGTTATGTTGGTTGAGGGAGAAATATTGGCCAGGACACCGGGATAACTCCCCTGCTCCTCTTCGAAATAGTGCCATGGGATTTTCTACATCCACCTGAGAGAGCAGACGGGGCCTCGGCCTAATGTCTCATCTGAAAGATGGCACCTCCTTCAGTGCAGCACTCTCTCAGTACTGCACTGGAGTGTCAGCCTAGCTTTATGTGTGCAAGTTCCTGGAGTGGGACTTGAACCCACAACCTTCTGACTCAGAGGCGAGTGTGCTGCCCACTGAGCCACGGTGACACTGGAGAAAGATGTGAGTTCAGCGCTAGGGCAGGGGAGCCTTCGGGCAAGTTTGGCCCAGTAGGCGAGGGGAAGGGAGGAAAGTGACTGAGGCAGCTGAATGGATGGTCTCTATTAGTGACACAAGTCCATGAGCTCCTTGCATTTGTTGTTGGTGAGGGTGGAGGATAGGGGAGAGGGGTTTAACAAGACGGTTTGTAGTGAAGAGAAGCCGGGGGTTGGGGGGGTGCGGTGTATCTTTGCATTCCAGGATGATCCTAGAATAGTGAGCAGTTTTGGTAGAGGAGTGCAGGACCCGATAGTGCTTCATGTGGTCCAGCCAGATCTGGCATTGAATGGCTAACCCAGTTGTCCGCCATACACATTCACATACGGGGACGGTAGCATAGTGGTAATGTCACTGGGCTAGTAATCCAGAGCCCTGGACTAATGTTCCAGAGACGTGAGTTCAAATCCCACCACAGCAGCTGGGGAATTTAAATTCAGTTCATTAAATACATCTGGAATTTTTTAAAAAAGCTAGTAATGGTGACCATGAAACTATCGGATTGTCGTAAAAACCCATCTGGTTCACTAATGTCCTTTAGGGAAGGAAATCTGTCGTCCTTACCTAGTCTGGCCTGTATGTGACTCCAGACCCACAGCAATGTGATTGACTCTTAACTGCCCTCTGAAATGGCCTATCAAGTCACTCAGTTGTAACTAACCACTACGAAACAAAATAATAAGAATGAAACCAGATAGACCACCCGGCATCGACCTCGGCATCGGACATGGCAACGGCACACCAGCCCAGTCAACCCTGCAAAGTCCTCCTCACCAACATCTGGGGACTTCTGCCATAATTGGGAGAGCTGTCCCACAGACTAGTCAAGCAACAACCTGACATAGTCATACTCACAGAATCATACCTTTCAGCCAATGTCCCAAACTCCTCCATCACCATCCCTGGGTATGTCCTGTCCCACCGGCAGGACAGACCCACCAGGGGTGGCGGCACAGTGGTATACAGTCGGGAAGGAGTGGCCCTGGGAGCCCTCAACATTGATTCAACAAGTCTCATGGGCAAGGAAACCTCCTGCTGATTACCACCTACCGCCCTCCCTCAGCTGATGAATCAGTACTCCTCCATGTTGAACACCACTTGGAAGAAGCACTGAGAGTAGCAAGGGCACTCTCCGGGTGGGGGACTTTAATGTCCATCACCAAGAGTGGCTCGGTAGCACCACTACTGACCGAGCTGGCCGAGTCCTGAAGGACATAACTGCCAGTCTGGGCCTGAGACAGGTGGTGAGTGAACCAACATGAGGGAAAACCCTACTTGACCTCGTCCTCACCAATCTACCTGTCGCAGATGCATCTGTCCATTGCAGCAGTGACCACTGCACAGTCCTTGTGGAGACGAAGTACCGTCTTCACACTGAGAACACCCTCCATCGTGTTGTGTGGCACTACCACCGTGCTAAATGGGATAGATTCAGAACAGATCTCGCAGCTCAAAACTGGGCATCCATGAGGCGCTGTGGGCCATCAGCAGCAGCCGAATTGTATTCCACCACAATCTGTAACCTCATGGCCCGGCATATCCCTCACTCTACCATTACCATCAACCCTGGTTCAATAAGGAGTGTAGAAGAGCATGCTGGGAGCAGTACCCAAAAATGAGGTGCCAACCTGGGGAAGCTGCAACACAGGACTATATGCATGCTAAAAAGCGGAAGCAGCATGCTATAGACAGGGCTAAGCGATCCCACAATCAGCGGATCAGATCAAAGCTCTGCAGTCCTGCCACATACAGTCGTGAATGGTGGTGGACCATTAAACAACTAACGGGTGGAGGAGGCTCCAAGAATATCCCCATCCTCAATGATAGTGGAGCCCAGCACTGGAGTGCAAAAGACAAGGCTGAAGCGTTTGCAACCAACTTCAGCCAGAAGTGCCGAGTGGATGATCCATATTGGCCTACTCCCGAGGTCGCCACCATCACAGAAGCCAGTCTTCAGCCAATTCGATTCACTCCACGTGATATCAAGAAACGGCTGAACGCACTGGATACAGCAAAGGTTATGGGCCCTGACAACATCCCGGTTATCGTGCTGAAGACTTGTGCTCCAGAACTAGCTGCGCCTCTAGCCAAGCTGTTCCAGTACAGCTACAACACTGGCATCTGTCCGACAGTGTGGAAAACTGCCCAGGTATATCCTGTCTACAAAAAGCAGGACAAATCCAACCCGGCCAATTACTGCCCCATCAGTCTACTCTCAATCATCAGCAAAGTGATGGAAGGTGTCATTGACAGTGCTATCAAGTGGCACTTACTCACCAATAACCTGCTCACTGATGCCCAGTTTGGGTTCCGCAAAGACCACTCGGCTCCCGACCTCATTATAGCCTTGGTCCAAACATGGACAAAGGAGCTGAATTCCAGAGGTGAGGTGAGAGTGACTGCCCTTGACATCAAGGCAGCATTTGACCGAGTGTGGCATCAAGGAGCCCTAGTAAAACTGAAGTCAATGGGAATCGGGGAAAACGCTCCACTGGCTGGAGTCATACCTAGCACAAAGGAAGATGGTTGAAGGTCAATCATCACAGCCCCAGGACATCGCTGCAGGAGTTCCTCAGGGCATTGTCCTAGGCCCAACCATCTTCAGCTGCTTTATCAATGACCTTCCCTCCAACATAAGGTCAGAAATGGTGATGTTCGCTGATGACTGCACAGTGTTCAGTGCCATTCACAACTCCACAGATAATGAAGCAGTCCATGCCCGCATGCAACAAGACCTGGACGACGTTCAGGCTTGGGCTGATAAGTGGCAGGTAACATTCGCGCCACAGAAGTGCCAGGCATATGACTATCTCCAACAAGCGAGAGTATAACCACCTCCCCTTGACATTCAATGGCATTACCATCACCGAATCCCCCACTATCAACATCCTGGGGGGTTACCATTAACCAGAAACTTAACTGGACCAGCCACATAAATACTGTGGCAACAAGAGCAGGTCAGAGGCTAGGTATTCTGCGGCGAGTGTCTCACCTCCGACTCCCCAAAGCCTTTCCACCATCTACAAGGCACAAGTAAGGAGTGTGATGGAATACTCTCCACTTGCCTGGATGAGTGCAGCTCCAACAACACTCAAGAAGCTCGACACCATCCAGGACAAAGCAGCCCGCTTGATTGGCACCCCATCCACCACCTTAAACATTCACTCCCTCCACCACCGGTGTACCGTGGCTGCAGTGTGTACCATCTACAAGATGCACTGCAGCAACTCCCAAACCCGCGACCTCTTCCACCTAGAAGGACAAGGGCAGCAGGCACATGGTAACATCACCACCTCCAAGTTCCCCTCCAAGTCACACACCGTCCTGACTTAGAAGTATATCGCCGATCCTTCATCGTCACTGGGTGAAAATCCTGGAACTCCCTACCTAACAGCACTGTGGGAGTACCATCACCACACAGACTGCAGCGGTTCAAGAAGGCGGCTCACCACCACCTTCTCAAGGGCAACTAGGGATGGGCAATAAATGCTGGCCTTGCCAGCGACGCCCACATCCCATGAATACATTTTTTTTTAAAGTACTGCCCCTCCAACAGTGCAGCACTCCCTCAGTACTGCCCCTCTGACAGTGCAGCGTTCCCTCAGTACTGCCCCTCCAACAGTGCAGCGCTCCTTCAGTACTGCCCGTCTGTGCAGCGGCCCGCTCAGTACTGCCCCTCTGAATGTGCAGCGCTCCCTCAGTACTGCCCCTCTGAATATGCAGCGGCCCTCTCAGTACTGCCCCTCTGAATGTGCAGCGGCCCCCTCAGTACTGCCCCTCTGAATGTGCAGTGGCCCCCTCAGTACTGCCCCTCTGAATGTGCAGCGGCCCCCTCAGTACTGCCCCTCTGAATGTGCAGCGGCCCCCTCAGTACTGCCCCTCTGAATGTGCAGCGGCCCGCTCAGTACTGCCCCTCTGAATGTGCAGCGGCCCCCTCAGTACTGCCCCTCTGAATGTGCAGCGGCCCCCTCAGTACTGCCCCTCTGAATGTGCAGCGGCCCCCTCAGTACTGCCCCTCAATGTGCAGCGGCCCCCTCAGTACTGTATTGAAGTGCCAGCCTGGATTCTGGACTCAAGCCTCTGGAGTGGGACTTGAATCCACAACCTGCTGACTCGGGGCGAGAGCGCTACCACTGAGCCACGGCTGACACTAAGAATAGAAACTTGCCAAGCAATGACGCGACTGCAAAAGGTGTCATTTGATTTTACAACCAGATAGTGTGAGGAAGAGCAGTTTCGCCAGACCGTACATGTAGTGTGTCTACTGCAGCCCTCCTTGTAACAGGCGCTCTCAATGTAATGCAGGGTGGCTCTGTGTAACCTCTTGAAACTTGGGAGATGTTGACTTTGGCTGAATTTGATCTCTTGTTTTCTTCAAAGGCACAGAGGTTTGAGAGTGAGCAGGAGAAGGCAGCAGAGAGAGCAACTCGAGGAGGGCTTCAAGGTAAGCGTTCTTAAAATATGTTTCCATGGCTGGTGCGGAGGCTGGTGTCAGATTACCTGTTGACTGCTGTCCAGTGTGGATTTGTACTGAGAGGTTTTTGACCCTGGCTTCAATGGAGATTAATGGATACAGTTTGTACTAGGAACACTTTTTTAAAGCTTCCAACAGCAGCCTTGTATTAAAGGATGAGGGCAGCGTGTGCAATTGGCACAAAGTTACTTCTAACATACGGTGGAGATAGAGAACCGGAACCGCTTTCCACATTGCTTTGGCCTCTAAAAGCGTAACTGTCTGACGCTAAACATTGCAACCCCATCTTGCGTCCTTTGGAGTTCAGTTCTTGCATTCTTGCAGACTCTTCCTTTATCACTTAAGGGAGAGACTCTGAGCCAAAGGTCTGCAGCCACCTGGGGTAGTTGCATGACTGGTTGTCAGAGCTCTTCGACAAAGGAGCTCCATCAGGTCATGTGCAATCATTTCACTCTTGTGGGGTGTGATATCCTAGAGTACTAGTTCTTTTATGGGTTGGGTCAGTTACCGTGAGATCCTGGAGTACTAGTTCCTTGATGGATTGGTTTTGGTTTAGTTACTGTGTGAGATCCTGGAGTATGAGTTCCTTTATGGGTTGGGTCAATTACCGTGAGATCCTGGAGTACTCGTTCCTTGCTAGATTGGTGTTGGGTCAGTTACCGTATGAGATGGAGTACTCATTCCTTGATGTGATGAGTCAGTTACCGCATGAGATCCTGAAGTACTAGTTCCTTGATGTGTTGGGTCCGTTACTGTGTGTGATCCTGGAGTACTCGTTTCTTGATCGGTTGGTGTTGGTTTAGTTACTGTAAGGAAGGCTATTAGCTCTGATGATGTGGAATCTCTATGGGTAGAACTGAGAAATACTAAGGGGCAGAAAACGCTAGTGGGAGTGGTGTATAGACCCCCAAACAGTAATACGGAGGTTGGGGATGGCATTAAAAGGGAAATTAGAGACGCGTGCAATAAGAGCACAGCAGTTATGGGCGACTTTAATCTACATATAGATTGGGCGAACCAAATTAGTAACAATACTGTGGAGGAGGAATTCCTGGAGTGTATACGGGATGGTTTCCTGGACCAATATGTCGAGGAACCAACTAGAGATCAGGCCATCTTAGACTGGGTATTATGAATGAGAAAGGATTAATTAGCAATCTTGTTGTGCGAGGCCCCTTGGGTCGGAGCGATCATAATATGATAGAATTCTTCATTAAGATGGAGAGTGAAGTAGTTGACTCAGAGACTAGGGTCCTGAATTTAAATAAAGGAAACTACGATGGTATGAGGCACGAGTTGGGTAGGATTGATTGGGGAATGTCACTCAAAGGGTTGACGGTGGATAGGCAATGGCAAACATTCAAAGATCGCATGAATGAACTACAGAATTTGTTCATCCCAGTTTGGCATAAAAATAAAACAAAAAAGGTGACTCAACCGTGGCTAACAAAGGAAATTAGGGATAGCATAAGATCCAAGGAGAGGGCATATAAATTGGCCAGAAAAAGCAGAAAACCTGAGGATTGGGAGCAGTATAGGATTCAGCAAAGAAGGACAAAGGGATTAATTAAGAGGGGGAAAATAGAGTATGAGAGTAAGGAGGACACAAATAACCTCCCAGAGATGTCGGGGAACATAGGGTCTAATGAGAGGGAGGAACTGAAAGAAATCAGTATTTGTAGGGAAATAGTGTTAGGGAAATTGATGGGATTGAAGGCCGATAAATCCCCAGGGCCTGATAATCTACATCCTAGGGTACTTAAGGAAGTGGTCCTAGAAATAGTAGATGCATTGCTGGTCATCTTTCAAAATTCTATAGACTCTGGAACAGTACCCATGGATTGGAGGGTAGCTAATGTTACCCAACTATTCAAAAAAGGTGGTAGAGAGAAAATGGGGAATTATAGACCGGTAAGCCTGACATCGGTAGTGGGGAAAATGCTAGAGTCCATTATAAAAGATGTAATAGCAGAGCACTTGGAAAACAGTGACAGGATCGGACAAAGTCAACATGAATTTACAAAAGGTAAATCGTGCTTGACTAATCTACTGGAATTTTTTGAGGATGTAACTGGTAAAATAGATAAGGGAGAACCAGTGGATGTGGTGCATTTGGACTTTCAGAAGGCTTTCGATAAGGTCCCGCATAAGAGATTAGCGTGTAAAGTTAAGGCACATGGGATTGGGGGCAAGGTATTGACTTGGATAGAGAACTGGTTGGCAGACAGAAAGCAAAGAGTTGGAATAAATGGGTCTCTTTCCGAGTGGCAGGCAGTGACTAGTGGGGTACCGCAGGGATCGGTCCTAGGACCCCAGCTATTCACAATATATATTAATGATCTAGACGAGGGAATTGGATGTAATATCTCCAAGTTTGCAGACGACACAAAGCTGGGTGGGAGTGTGTGCCGTGAGGAGGATGCCGAGAAACTCCAGTATGATTTGGACAGGTTGGGTGATTGGGCAGAAGCATGGCAGATGCTATATAATGTGGATAAATGCGAGGTTATCCACTTTGGTGTCAAAAACAGGAAGGCAGATTATTATCTGAATGGCAATAGATTGGGAGAAGGGGAAGTGCAACGAGACCTGGGTGTCCTTGTGCACCAGTCGCTGAAGGTAAGCATGCAGGTGCAGCAGGCGGTTAAGAAGGCAAATGGTATGTTGGCCTTCGTAGCGAAAGGGTTCGAGTACAGGAACAAGGATGTCTTGCTGCAGTTGTACAGGGCCTTGGTGAGACAACATCTTGAGTATTGTGTGCAGTTTTGGTCGCCTTATCTGAGGAAGGATGTTCTTGACATGGAGGGAGTGCAGCGAAGATTCACCAGGCTGATACCTGGGATGGCAGGAATGACATATGAGGCGAGATTGGGTCGATTGGGCTTATACTCGCTGGAGTTTAGAAGAATGAGAGGGGATCTCATTGAAACTTATAAAATTCCAATAGGACTAGACAGACTAGATGCAGGAAGGATGTTCCCGATGGCGGGGGAGTCCAGAACCAGGGGTCACAGTCTAAGGATAAGGGGTAAGCCATTTAGGACAGAAATGAGGAGGAATTTCTTCACCCAGAGAGTGGTGAACCTGTGGAATTCTCTACCACAGAAGGCAGTTGAGGCCAATTCATTAAATATATTCAAGAAGGAGTTAGATATATTTCTTAAGGCTAAAGGGATCAAGGGATATGGGGAGAAGGCAGGGACAGGGTACTGAGTTTGGATGATCAGCCATGATCTCATTGAATGGCGGAGCAGGCTCGAGGGGCCGAATGGCCTACTCCTGCTCCTATCTTCTATGTTTCTATGTACTGTGTGAGATCCTGGAGTACTCGTTCCTTGATTTATGGTAAAATAGTGGTTATGTTACTGGACTAATGATCCGGAGACATGAGTTTAAATCTCACTAAAGCAGTTTGTGAATTTGAATTCAATTACTGGAATAAATCTGGAGTAAAAAGCTAGTATCAGTAATGGTGACTATGAAACTACTGGATTGTCGTAAAAACCCATCTGGTTCACTCATGTCCTTTCGGGAAGGAAATCTGCCGTCCTTATCCGGTCTGGCCAATATGTGACTCCAGACCCACAGCAATGTGGTTGACTCTTAACTGCCCACTCTGTTGTATCAAACCACTACAAAAAAGTACAATAGGAGTAAAAAAAGAGCATGTATTAGGCACTAGTTTGTTTGAGCACGGAGCTTTGAGCACGCAAACGGAGTGGAGGAATTTTGTGAGCGCAGGAATTTGGTGGAGAGGCAGAAGGCAGTGGAGGTGTCTGACTGAAAAGGTGGCGTGGAGCCACAGAACCCAATGTCTCTAAGTTAATAGACACGAGAGTGAACCTGCGGGAGAGCGAGAGGAGTGGCTGCAGTTAAAGGCAGGCCCAAGGGCTCGGAGGGAGTGAGGTAAATGACGTCAGCGCAAGGCAAGGAGCTGATTGGTGAGTAGTTGTTTTTTTTTAAGTCTTAAGTTTATTTCTGTTAAGTTACTTAATAGTCTATTAAGTAGAGGCATGGCAGGCACCTCCATCCCATGGAATGCACATCTTGTGCCCTGTAGGGACTCCAGGACGTGTGCAGGAAGTGTCGTCAGCTGGAGGAGCTCAAGCTCCAGACATCCGTGAGGCTGAGAGCTACGTGGATAGCACGTTTCAGGAGGTGGTCACCCCGCAGTATAAGAGTGTGCAGGCAAGGAGGACCAGGCAGGTAGTGCAGGAGTCCCCTGAGTGCATCTCGGGGCGATGGTTCCTCTGGGGAGTACAGCCAGAGCCAAGTCCATGGCACCACGGGTGGCTCAACTGTACGGGGGGGGAGGAGGAAGATTGGGAAAGCAATAGTGATCGGAGATTCGATAGTTAGGGGAACAGACAGGCGTTTCTGCGGCTGAAAATGTGATTCGAGGATAGTATGTTGCTTCCCTGGTGCCAGGATCAAGGATGTCACTGAGTGGCTGCAGAACATTGAGGGTGGAGGGTAAACAGCCAGAGGTTGTGGTCCATATCGGTATGAACAACTTAGGTAGAAAGAGGGATGAGGTCCTGCAGGCAGATTTTAGGGAGCTAGGAAAGAGATTAAAAAGCAGGACCTCAAAAGTAGTAATCTCAGGATTACTCCCAGTGCCACAAGCTAGTGAGTATAGAAATAGGAGGATAGAGCAGATGAATGCGTGGCTGGAGAGATGGTGCAGGAGGGAGGGCTTCAGATTCCTGTGACATTGGGACCGGTTCTGGGGGAGGTGGGACCTGTACAGGCCGGCTGGGTTGCACCTCAACAGAGCTGGGACCAATGTCCTCGTGTGGGGGGGCGGGGGGGTTGCTCGTGCTGTTGGGGAGGCTTTAAACTAACTTGGCAGGGGGATGGGCACCAGGATGTAGCATTAGAAAGGAGAAACAAGGTGCGCAAAGGATTGGGAGAGACAGATAGCACTAGAATAATAAATACTATGGTATTAGGTGGGGTCAGAATAAGAGAGAATACAAGAAGGTCTAAGATAGCTTTACAGTGCATCTGTGTGAATGCACAAAGTGTGGTAAATAAGGTTGGTGAGCTGCAGGCGCAAATAGACACATGGGAATATGATGATGTGGCTATAACGGAGACCTGGCTCAAAAAAGGGCAGGATTGGGTACTAAATATTCCTGGATGGATATAAGGTGTTCAGGAAAGATAGGAGGTGGGGTGGCAGTATTGATTAAGGAGAATATTACGGTGCTGGAGAGAGAGGATGTCCTGGAGGGGTCAAGGACAGAATCTATTTGGTTAGAGTTGAGAACAATAGATGTGCTATTACACTACTAGGTGTGTTCTATAGGCCACCAACTAGTGGGAAGGATATAGAGGAGCAAATTTGCAGGGAAATTACAGAGAGGTACAAGAACTATAGAGTAGTGATAATGGGGGGCTTCAGCTATCCTAATATAGACTGGGCTAGTACTAGTGTAAAGGGCAGAGAGGGGGAAGAATTTCTGAAGTGTGTTCAGGAGAACTTTCTTGATCAGTACGTTTCAGGCCCAACGAGGAAGGAGGCATTACTGGATCTGGTTCTGGGAAATGAGGTGGGTCAAATGGAGCAAGTGTCAGTAGGTGAACATTTAGGGAACAGTGATCACAGTATCATAAGGTTTAGACTAGCTATGGAAAAGGACAGGGAGCAATCTAGAGTAAAAAATACTTAATTGGAGGAAAGCCAATTTCAGTGGGTTGCGAATGAATCTGGCCTGGGTAAATTGGAATCAAAGATTGGCAGGCAAAACTGTAATTGAACAAATGGGCTGCCTTTAAAGAGGAGATGGTTCGGGTACAGCCGAGGTACATTCCCACAAGGGGGAAAGGTAGGCCAGCCAAAGCCAGAGCCCCCTGGATGACAAAAGAGATAGAGTAAGATGAAGCAGAAAAAGGGCGCGTATGACAGACGTCAGGTTGAGAATACAAGTGAGAACCAGGCTGAATATAGAAAGTTCAGAGGGGGAGTGAAAAAGGAAATGAGAGGAGCAAAGAGAGAGTATGAGAATAGATTGACAGCTAACATAAAAGGGAATCCAAAAGTCTTCTATAGGCATATAAATAGTAAACAGGTAGTAAGAGGAGGGGTGGGGCCGATTAGGGACCAAAATGGAGACCTGCGCATGGAGGCAGAGGGCATGGTTGAGGTACTAAATAAGTACTTTGCATCTGTCTTTACCAAGGAAGAAGATACTGCCAAAGTCATAGTGAAAGAGGAGGTAGTTGAGATACTGGATGGGATAAAAATTGATGAGGTACTAGAAAGGCTGGCTGTACTTAAAGTAGATAAGTCACCAGGAACAGATGGGATGCACCCTAAGATGTTGAGGGAAGTAAAGGTGGAAATTGCGGAGGTACTGGCCATGATCTTCCAATCCTCCTTGGATACGGGGCTGGTGCCACAGGACTGGAGAATTGCAAATAAACCCAGCAACTATAGGCCAATCAGCTTAACCTCGGTAGTGGGGAAGCTTTTAGAAACGATAATCCGGGACAAAATTAACAGTCACTTGGGCAAGCATGGATTAATTAAAGAAAGCCAGCATGGATTTGTTAAAGGCAAATCGTGTTTAACTAACTTGATTGAATTTTTTGATGAGGTAACAGAGAGGGTTGATGTGGTGTACATGGACTTCCAAAAGGCATTTGATAACGTGCCACATAATAGGCTTTCCAGCAAAGTTGAAGCCCATGGAATAGAAGGGTCAGTGGCATGGATACAAAATTGGCTAAGTGACAGGAAACAGAGAGTAGTGATGAACGGTTGTTTTTCGGACTGGAGGAAGGTATACAGTGGTGTTCCCCAGGGACCACTACTTTTCTTGATATATTAATGACTTAGACTTGGGTGTACAGGACACAATTTCAAAATCTGCAGATGACAAAAACTTGGAAGTATAGTGAACAGTGAGGAGGAGAGTGATGGACTTCAAGAGGACATAGACAGGCTGGTGAAATGGGTGGACACGTGGCAGATGAAATTTAACGCAGGAAAGTGCAAAGTGTTACATTTTGGTAGGAAGAACAAGGAGAGGCAACATAAACTAAAGGGTACAATTCTAAAGGGGGTGCATGAACAGAGCGACCTGGGGGTACATGTGCACAAATCGTTGAAGGTGGCAGGGCAGGTTGAGAAAGTGGTTAAAAAAGCATACGGGATCCTGGGCTTCATAAATAGAGGCATAGAGTACAAAAGCAAGGAAGTTATGATGAACCTTTATAAAATACTGGTTCGGCCTCAACTGCAGTATTGTGTCCAATTCTGGGCACCGCACTTTAGGAAGAATGTGAAGGCCTTAGAGAGGGTGCAGAAAAGATTTACAAGAATGGTCCAGGGATGAGGGACTTCAGTTACGTGGGTAGACTGGAGAAGCTGGGGTTGTTCTCCTTAGAGCAAAGAAGGTTGAGAGGGGATTTGAGAGAGGTGTTCAAAATCATGAGGGGTCTGGACAGAGTAGATAGAGAGAAACTGTTCCCATTGGCGGAAAGGTCGAGAACCAGAGGACACAGATTTAAAGTGATTGGCAGAAGAACCAAAGGTGACATGAGGAAAAACTTTTTTACGTAGCGAGTGGTTAGGATCTGGAATGGCAATAGATTGGGAGAAGGGGAAGTGCAACGAGACCTGGGTGTCCTTGTGCACCAGTCGCTGAAGGTAAGCATGCAGGTGCAGCAGGCGGTTAAGAAGGCAAATGGTATGTTGGCCTTTGTAGCGAGAGGGTTCGAGTACAGGAACAAGGATGTCTTGCTGCAGTTGTACAGGGCCTTGGTGAGACCACACCTTGAGTACTGTGTGCAGTTTTGGTCGCCTTATCTGAGGAAGGAGGTTCTTGCCATGGAAGCAATTCAGCGAAGATTCACCAGGCTGATACCTGGGATGGCAGGAATGACGTATGAGGAGAGATTGGGTCGATTGGGCTTATACTCGCTGGAGTTTAGAAGAATGAGAGGGGATCTCATTGAAACTTATAAAATTCTAACAGGACTAGACAGACTAGATGCAGGAAGGATGTTCCCGATGGTCGGGGAGTCCAGAACCAGGGGTCACAGTCTAAGGATAAGGGGTAAGCCATTTAGGACAGAAATGAGGAGGAATTTCTTCACCCAGAGGGTGGTGAACCTGTGGAATTCTCTACCACAGAAGGCAGTAGAGGCCAATTCATTAAATATATTCAAGAAGGAGTTGGATATATTTCTTAAGGCTAAAGGGATCAAGGGATATTGGGATAAAGCAGGGACAGGGTACTGAATTTGGATGATCAGCCATGATCTCATTAAATGGCGGAGCAGGCTCGAGGGGCCGAATGGCCTACTCCTACTCCTGCTCCTATCTTCTAAGTTTCTATGAATGCACTGCCTGGAAGGGTGGTAGAGGCAGATTCAATCGTGGCTTTCAAAAGGGAATTGGATAAGTACCTGAAGGAAGAAAAATTGCAGGGCTGCGGGGAAATGGAGGGGGAGTGGGACTAGCTGAAGTGCTCTTGCAGAGAGTTGGCACAGGCTCAGTGGGCCGAATGGCATCCTTCTGTGCTGTAACCATTCTATGAAAACCGGTGACTGCTTTTCAAAAGAGCCGGCACAGGCGTGCTGGACCGAATAGCCTCCTGTGCTGTAATTTTCTATGATTCTGCGACCACTTGGTATTGACCTAGGCATCAGATTCAGACTCGACAAAGGCACACCCAGCCCATTGGACCCTGTAAAGTCCTCCTCACTAACATCTGGGGACTTGTGCTGAAATTGGGAGAGCTGTCCCATAGACTAGTCAAGTCAAGACAGTCATACTCACAAAATCATACCTTTAAGCCAACATCCCAGACACTTCCATCACCATCCCTGGGTGTGTCCTGTCCCACCAGCAGGACAGACCTGCCAGAGATGTCGGCATAGTGGTATATAGCCGGGAGGGAGTGGCCCTGGGAGTCTGTTTGATGTAGTTTATATGCACTTTAGCAAGGCTTTTGATAAGGTTCCACATGGCGAGTTAAAAGCCCATGGGATCCAGGGCAAAGTGTCAAGTTGGATTCAAAACTGGAGACAGGAAGCAGAGAGTAATGGTTAATGGGTGTTTTTGTGACTGGAAGGCTGTTTCCAGTGGGGTTCCGCAGGGCTCAGTACTAGGTCCCTTCCTTTTTGTGGTATATATATCAATGATCTGGATTTGAATATAGGGGGTATGATTTAAGAAGTTTGCAGATGATAATAAAATCGGCTGTGTGGTTGATAACTGAAGAAGGAAGCTGTAGACTGCAGGAAGATATCAATAAATTGGTCAGGTGGGCAGAACAGTGGCAAATGGAATTCAATCCGGAGAAGTGTGAGGTAATGCATTTGGGGAGGGCTAAGAAGGAAAGGGAATACACATTAAATGGTAGGACACTGAATAGTGTAGAGGAACAAAGGGACCTTGGAGTGCATGTCCACAGATCCCTGAAGGTAGCAGGCCAGGTAGATAAGGTGGTTAAGAAGGCATACGGAATGCTTGCCTTTATTAGCCGTGGCATAGAATACAAGAGCAGGGGGGTTATGCTTCAACTGTATAAAACACTAGTTAGGCCTCAGCTAGAGTACTGTGTGCAGTTCTGGTCACCACATTACAGGAAGGATGTGATTGCACTAGAGAGGGTACAGAGGAGATTTACAAGGATGTTGCCGGGGGTAGAGAATCTTAGCTATGAGGAAAGACTGGATAGGCTGGGTCTGTTTCCCTTGGAACAGAGAAGGCTGAGGGGAGACCTTATTGAGGTGTATAAAATTATGAGGGGCCTAGATAAAGTGGATAGAAAGGACCTATTTCCCTTAGCAGAGGGGTCAAAAACCAGGGGGCACAGATTTAAAGTAATTGGGGGAAGGTTTAGAGGGGATTTGAGGGGAAATTTCTTCACCCAGAGGGTTGTGGGGGTCTGGAACTCACTGCCTGAAAGGGTGGTAGAGGCAGGAACCCTAACCACATTTAAAAAGTACTTGGATGTGCAGTTGGGATGCAGGGCTACGGACCAAGAGCTGGGAAGTGAGATTAGGCTGGCTAGCTATTTGTTGGCCGGTGCGGGCACGATGGGCCGAAATGGCCTCCTTCCGTGCTGTAACTTTCTATGATTCCTCAACCTAGACTCCGGACCCCATGAAGTCTCATGGCTTCAGGTCAAACATGGGCAAGGAAACCGCCTACTGATTACCACCTATTACGCTCCTTCAGCTGATGAATCAGTACTCCTCCATGTTGAACACCAATTGGAAGAAGCACTGAGGGCAGCAAGGGCACAGAATGTACTTTGGGTGGGGGACTTCAATGTCCATCACCAAGAGGGGCTCAGTAACACTACAACTGACTGAGCAAGCTGAGTCCTGAAGGATATAGCTGCCAGTCTGGGCTTGCGGCAGGTGGTGAGAGAACCAACACGAGGGGAAAACCTACTTGACCTCGTCCTCTCCACTCTTACCTGTCGCAGATGCATCTGTTCCTGACAGTATTGGCAGGAGTGATCCTTGTGGAGACAAAGCCCTGTCTTCACCCTCCATCGTGTTGTGTGGCACTACCCCCATGCTAAATGGGATAGATTCAGAACAGATCTAGCAGCTCAAAACTGGGCATCCATAGAGTCATAGAGTTATACAGCACGGATAGAGGCCCTTCGGCCCATCGTGTCCGCGCCGGCCATCAAGCCCTGTCTAATCTAATCCCATATTCCAGCATTTTGTCCGTAGCCTTGTATGCTATGGCATTTCAAGTGCTCATCCAAATGCTTCTTGAATGTTGTGAGGGTTCCTGCCTTCACAACCCTTTCACCCTCTGGGTGAAAAAGTTCTTTCTCAAATCCCTTCTAAACCTCCCGCCCTTTACCTTGAATCTATGCCCCCTTGTTATAGACCCCTCTACTAAGGGAAAAAGCTCCTTAGTATCCATCCTATTTATGCCCCTCATAATTTTGTACACCTCAATCATGTCCCCCCTCAGCCTCCTCTGCTCCAAGGAAAACAAACCCAATCTGCCCAGTCTCTCTTCATAGCTGAAGCACTCCAGCCCGGGTAACATTCTGGTGAATCTCCTCTGCACCCTCTCCAAAGCTATCACATCCTTCCTGTAGTGTGGCGACCAGAACTGCACACAGTATTCCAGATGTGGCCTAACCAGTGTTTTATACAGCTCCATGATAACCTCCTTGCTCTTATATTCTATGCCTCGGCTAATGAATGCAAGTATCCCATATGCCTTTTTTACCACCATATCCACCTGTTCCGCCGCCTTCAGGGATCTGTGTACTTGCACACCAAGATCCCTCTGACCCTCCGTCTTGCCTAGGGTCTTACCATTCATTGTGTATTCCCTTGCCTTGTTAGTCCCTCCAAAGTGCATCACCTCGCACTTTTCCGGATTAAATTAAATAAATTCCATTTGCCACTGTTCCGCCCATCTGACCAACCCATCTATATCGTCCTGCAGACTGAGGCTACCCTCCTCGCTATTTACCACCCTACCAATTTTGTATCATCCGCGAACTTACTGATCATACCTTTCACATTCATATCCAAGTCGTTAATGTAGACCACAAACAGCGGGTTAGGTTGATTTGGCTATGATAAATTGACCCTTAGTGTTGGGGGATTAAATATGTGGGGTTACGGGGATAGGATGGGATATGTTAGGGGGAATTAAATACGTGGGGTTACGGGGATAGGGTGGGATATGTGTCGGTGCAGGCTCGATGGGGATTCTGTGTGAGAAAGTAGGGACAGGGTACTGGATTTGGATGATCAGCCATGATCGTATTGAATGGTGGAGCAGGCTCGACGGGCCGAATGGCCTACTCCTGCTCCTAGTTTCTATGTTTCTATGTATCTGCCAAAAGCCCTCCTTTTTTCCCTGATCCATTCCCGTATATCCCCTGACATCCAAGGTTCCCTGGGGTTTTTGGAACCACCCTTGACCTTTACGGGAACATGCTGCCATTTTATGATCTCAATCACCCTTCTGAAAGAATCCCATTGCTCCGATGCGGATTTTCCTACAAGCAGCTGATCCCAGTCCATTTTGGCCAGACCTGCCTTATCTTATTAAAATCGGCCTTCCCCCAATTTAGAACCTTTATTTCCGGCCCATCCCTGTCCTTTTCCATGACCACCTTAAATCTCACTGTATTATGGTCACTGTCACCAAAGTGTTCACCTACTAGCACTTCTTCCACTTGGCCGGCCACATTCCCTAGAATTAGGTCCAGTACCGCCCCCTCCCTTGTAGGACTTTCTACATGCTGGCTCAAAAAGCTCTCCTGGATGCACTTTAAGAATTTTGAACCCTCTAAGCCTTTCACACTCTGACTATCCCAGTTAATATTGGGGAAGTTGAAATCCCCCATTATTATTACCCTATTATTTGCACATTTCTCTGAGATTTGCCTACATATCTGTTCCTCTATCTCCCCCTGACTGTTTGGGGGCCTATAGTACGCTCCCAGCAAAGTGCTTGCCCCCTTTTTGTTTTTAAGCTCCACCCATATAGCCTCATTGGAGGAACCTGCTAATATATCATCCCTCCTTATGGCAGTAAATGATTCCTTAATGAATATTGCGACACCCCCTCCTCTTATACCTCCCCCTCTGTCTCGCCTGAAGATTCTGTACCCCGGAATATTGAGCTGCCAGTCTTGTCCCTCCCTCACCCATGTCTCAGTGATAGCAACAATATCATACTCCCATGTGTTTATCAACACCTTCAGTTCATCCACCTTATTCGCTAGACTCCTTGCGTTAAAATAGATGCCTTCCAGCCTTGCTCTTACATGTTTGCCCTGTCTTCCAAGCTGACTTTTTTTCTCTATATTTGACTGTACATCACCCCCTATTGTAGCTCCACTCTGTATCCCATCCCCCTGCCAAGTTAGTTTAAACCCCCCCCAACAGTGCTAGCAAACCTCCCCGCAAGGATATTTGTCCCGCTCTGGTTCAGGTGCAAACCGTCCGACTTGTACAAGTCCCAACTTCCAGTGATCCAGGAAACGAAAACCCTCCCTCCTGCACCAACTCTTTAGCCACGCATTCATCTGTTCTATCCTCCTATTCCTATACTCACTAGCACGTGGCACTGGGAGTAATCCAGAGATTACATCCATGAGGTGCTGTGGGCCATCAGCAGTAGCAGAATTGTATTTCACCATAATCTGTAACCTCATGGCCCGGCATATCCCTCACTCTACCATTACCATCAAGCCAGGGGACCAACCCTGGTTCAATGAGGAATGTAGAAGAGCATGCTGGGAGCAGCACCAGGCATACCTGAAAATGAAGTGCCAACCTGTTGAAGCTACAACACAGGACTATGGGCAACACGGTGGCATAGTGGTTAGCACTGGTGCCTCACAGCGCCAGGGACCCGGGTTCGAATCTGGCCTCCGTTGACTGTCTGTGTGGAGTTTGCACATTCTCCCCGTGTCTGCGTGGGTTTCCTCCGGGTGCTCCGGTTTCCTCCCACAGTCCAAAAATGTGCGGGTTAGGTTGATTTGGCTATGATAAATTGACCCTTAGTGTTAGGGGGGGGATTAAATATGTGGGGTTACGGGGATAGGATAGGAAGGGATATGTTGGGGGGAATTAAATACGTGGGGTTACGGGGATAGGGTGGGATATGTGTCGGTGCAGGCTCGATGGGCATTCTGTGTGAGAAAGCAGGGACAGGGTACTGGATTTGGATGATCAGCCATGATCGTATTGAATGGTGGAGCAGGCTCGACGGGCCGAATGGCCTACTCCTGCTTCTAGTTTCTATGTTTCTATGACTACATGCATGCTAAACAGTGGAAGCAGCATGCTATAGACAGAGCTAAGCGATCCCACAATCAACGGATCAGCTCAAAGCTCTGCAGTCCACATCCAGTTGTGAATGGTGGTGGACAATTAAACAACTAACGGGAGGAGGAGGCTCCATGAACACCCCCATTCTCAGTCATGCCGGAGCCCAGCACATAGGTGCCAAAGATAAGGCTGAAGCGTTCACAACCATCTTCAACCAGAAGGGCTGAGGGGCCTAGATAAAGTGGATAGAAAGGACCTATTTCCCTTAGCAGAGGGGTCAAAAACCAGGGGGCACAGATTTAAAGTAATTGGGGGAAGGTTTAGAGGGGATTTGAGGGGAAATTTCTTCACCCAGAGGGTTGTGGGGGTCTGGAACTCACTGCCTGAAAGGGTGGTAGAGGCAGGAACCCTAACCACATTTAAAAAGTACTTGGATGTGCAGTTGGGATGCAGGGCTACGGACCAAGAGCTGGGAAGTGAGATTAGGCTGGCTAGCTATTTGTTGGCCGGTGCGGGCACGATGGGCCGAAATGGCCTCCTTCCGTGCTGTAACTTTCTATGATTCCTCAACCTAGACTCCGGACCCCATGAAGTCTCATGGCTTCAGGTCAAACATGGGCAAGGAAACCGCCTACTGATTACCACCTATTACGCTCCTTCAGCTGATGAATCAGTACTCCTCCATGTTGAACACCAATTGGAAGAAGCACTGAGGGCAGCAAGGGCACAGAATGTACTTTGGGTGGGGGACTTCAATGTCCATCACCAAGAGGGGCTCAGTAACACTACAACTGACTGAGCAAGCTGAGTCCTGAAGGATATAGCTGCCAGTCTGGGCTTGCGGCAGGTGGTGAGAGAACCAACACGAGGGGAAAACCTACTTGACCTCGTCCTCTCCACTCTTACCTGTCGCAGATGCATCTGTTCCTGACAGTATTGGCAGGAGTGATCCTTGTGGAGACAAAGCCCTGTCTTCACCCTCCATCGTGTTGTGTGGCACTACCCCATGCTAAATGGGATAGATTCAGAACAGATCTAGCAGCTCAAAACTGGGCATCCATAGAGTCATAGAGTTATACAGCACGGATAGAGGCCCTTCGGCCCATCGTGTCCGCGCCGGCCATCAAGCCCTGTCTAATCTAATCCCATATTCCAGCATTTTGTCCGTAGCCTTGTATGCTATGGCATTTCAAGTGCTCATCCAAATGCTTCTTGAATGTTGTGAGGGTTCCTGCCTTCACAACCCTTTCACCCTCTGGGTGAAAAAGTTCTTTCTCAAATCCCTTCTAAACCTCCCGCCCTTTACCTTGAATCTATGCCCCCTTGTTATAGACCCCTCTACTAAGGGAAAAAGCTCCTTAGTATCCATCCTATTTATGCCCCTCATAATTTTGTACACCTCAATCATGTCCCCCCTCAGCCTCCTCTGCTCCAAGGAAAACAAACCCAATCTGCCCAGTCTCTCTTCATAGCTGAAGCACTCCAGCCCGGGTAACATTCTGGTGAATCTCCTCTGCACCCTCTCCAAAGCTATCACATCCTTCCTGTAGTGTGGCGACCAGAACTGCACACAGTATTCCAGATGTGGCCTAACCAGTGTTTTATACAGCTCCATGATAACCTCCTTGCTCTTATATTCTATGCCTCGGCTAATGAATGCAAGTATCCCATATGCCTTTTTTACCACCATATCCACCTGTTCCGCCGCCTTCAGGGATCTGTGTACTTGCACACCAAGATCCCTCTGACCCTCCGTCTTGCCTAGGGTCTTACCATTCATTGTGTATTCCCTTGCCTTGTTAGTCCCTCCAAAGTGCATCACCTCGCACTTTTCCGGATTAAATTAAATAAATTCCATTTGCCACTGTTCCGCCCATCTGACCAACCCATCTATATCGTCCTGCAGACTGAGGCTACCCTCCTCGCTATTTACCACCCTACCAATTTTTGTATCATCCGCGAACTTACTGATCATACCTTTCACATTCATATCCAAGTCGTTAATGTAGACCACAAACAGCGGGTTAGGTTGATTTGGCTATGATAAATTGACCCTTAGTGTTGGGGGATTAAATATGTGGGGTTACGGGGATAGGATGGGATATGTTAGGGGGAATTAAATACGTGGGGTTACGGGGATAGGGTGGGATATGTGTCGGTGCAGGCTCGATGGGGATTCTGTGTGAGAAAGTAGGGACAGGGTACTGGATTTGGATGATCAGCCATGATCGTATTGAATGGTGGAGCAGGCTCGACGGGCCGAATGGCCTACTCCTGCTCCTAGTTTCTATGTTTCTATGTATCTGCCAAAAGCCCTCCTTTTTTCCCTGATCCATTCCCGTATATCCCCTGACATCCAAGGTTCCCTGGGGTTTTTGGAACCACCCTTGACCTTTACGGGAACATGCTGCCATTTTATGATCTCAATCACCCTTCTGAAAGAATCCCATTGCTCCGATGCGGATTTTCCTACAAGCAGCTGATCCCAGTCCATTTTGGCCAGACCTGCCTTATCTTATTAAAATCGGCCTTCCCCCAATTTAGAACCTTTATTTCCGGCCCATCCCTGTCCTTTTCCATGACCACCTTAAATCTCACTGTATTATGGTCACTGTCACCAAAGTGTTCACCTACTAGCACTTCTTCCACTTGGCCGGCCACATTCCCTAGAATTAGGTCCAGTACCGCCCCCTCCCTTGTAGGACTTTCTACATGCTGGCTCAAAAAGCTCTCCTGGATGCACTTTAAGAATTTTGAACCCTCTAAGCCTTTCACACTCTGACTATCCCAGTTAATATTGGGGAAGTTGAAATCCCCCATTATTATTACCCTATTATTTGCACATTTCTCTGAGATTTGCCTACATATCTGTTCCTCTATCTCCCCCTGACTGTTTGGGGGCCTATAGTACGCTCCCAGCAAAGTGCTTGCCCCCTTTTTGTTTTTAAGCTCCACCCATATAGCCTCATTGGAGGAACCTGCTAATATATCATCCCTCCTTATGGCAGTAAATGATTCCTTAATGAATATTGCGACACCCCCTCCTCTTATACCTCCCCCTCTGTCTCGCCTGAAGATTCTGTACCCCGGAATATTGAGCTGCCAGTCTTGTCCCTCCCTCACCCATGTCTCAGTGATAGCAACAATATCATACTCCCATGTGTTTATCAACACCTTCAGTTCATCCACCTTATTCGCTAGACTCCTTGCGTTAAAATAGATGCCTTCCAGCCTTGCTCTTACATGTTTGCCCTGTCTTCCAAGCTGACTTTTTTTCTCTATATTTGACTGTACATCACCCCCTATTGTAGCTCCACTCTGTATCCCATCCCCCTGCCAAGTTAGTTTAAACCCCCCCCAACAGTGCTAGCAAACCTCCCCGCAAGGATATTTGTCCCGCTCTGGTTCAGGTGCAAACCGTCCGACTTGTACAAGTCCCAACTTCCAGTGATCCAGGAAACGAAAACCCTCCCTCCTGCACCAACTCTTTAGCCACGCATTCATCTGTTCTATCCTCCTATTCCTATACTCACTAGCACGTGGCACTGGGAGTAATCCAGAGATTACATCCATGAGGTGCTGTGGGCCATCAGCAGTAGCAGAATTGTATTTCACCATAATCTGTAACCTCATGGCCCGGCATATCCCTCACTCTACCATTACCATCAAGCCAGGGGACCAACCCTGGTTCAATGAGGAATGTAGAAGAGCATGCTGGGAGCAGCACCAGGCATACCTGAAAATGAAGTGCCAACCTGTTGAAGCTACAACACAGGACTATGGGCAACACGGTGGCATAGTGGTTAGCACTGGTGCCTCACAGCGCCAGGGACCCGGGTTCGAATCTGGCCTCCGTTGACTGTCTGTGTGGAGTTTGCACATTCTCTCCCCGTGTCTGCGTGGGTTTCCTCCGGGTGCTCCGGTTTCCTCCCACAGTCCAAAAATGTGCGGGTTAGGTTGATTTGGCTATGATAAATTGACCCTTAGTGTTAGGGGGGGGATTAAATATGTGGGGTTACGGGGATAGGATAGGAAGGGATATGTTGGGGGGAATTAAATACGTGGGGTTACGGGGATAGGGTGGGATATGTGTCGGTGCAGGCTCGATGGGCATTCTGTGTGAGAAAGCAGGGACAGGGTACTGGATTTGGATGATCAGCCATGATCGTATTGAATGGTGGAGCAGGCTCGACGGGCCGAATGGCCTACTCCTGCTTCTAGTTTCTATGTTTCTATGACTACATGCATGCTAAACAGTGGAAGCAGCATGCTATAGACAGAGCTAAGCGATCCCACAATCAACGGATCAGCTCAAAGCTCTGCAGTCCACATCCAGTTGTGAATGGTGGTGGACAATTAAACAACTAACGGGAGGAGGAGGCTCCATGAACACCCCCATTCTCAGTCATGCCGGAGCCCAGCACATAGGTGCCAAAGATAAGGCTGAAGCGTTCACAACCATCTTCAACCAGAAGGGCCAAGTGGATGATCCATCTCGGCCTCCTCCTGAGGTCCCCACCATGACAGATGCCAGTGTCCAGCAAATTCGATTCACTCCACGTAATATCAAGAAACGGCTGTGCGCACTGGATACAGCAAAGGCTATGAGCCCTGACAACATCCCGGCTGTTGTGCTGAAGACCTGTGCTCCAGAACTAGTCGCACCTCTAGCCAAGCTGTTCCAGTACAGCTACAACACTGGCATCTACAGTGGAAAATTGTCCAGGTATGTCCTGCCCACAAAAAGCAGGACAAATCCAACCCGGCCAATTACCACCCCATCAGCCTACTCTCAATCATCGGCAAAGTGATGGAAGGTGTCGTCGACAGTGCTATCAAGCGGCACTTCCCAATAACCTGCTCAGCGATGCTCAGTTCGGGTTCCGCCAGGACCACTCGGCTCCAGACCTCATTGTAGCCTTGGTCCAAACATTGACAAAATAGCTGAATTCCAGAGGTGAGGCGAGAGTGACTGCCCTTGACATCAAGACCGAGTCTGGCACCAAGGAGCCCTAGTAAAATTGAAGTCAGTGGAGATCAGAGGGAAGCTCTCCACTGGCTGGAGTTAAATCTAGCACAAAGGAAGATGGTTGTGGTTATTGGAAGCCAAGCATCTCAGCCCCAGAACATAAGAGTCATAGAGTTATACAGCACAAAGAGGCCCTTCGGCCCATCTTGTCCACGCCGGCCATCAAGCCCTGTCTATTCTAATCCCATTTTCCAGCACTTGGTCCATAGCCTTGTATGCTATGGCGTTTCAAGTGCTCATCTAAATGCTTCTTGAATGTTGTGAGGGTTCCTGCCTCTACCACTGTCTGTACACTCTGGTCTTAGGGCACATTATGCAAGAGAGGTGGACACATCTGAGCAAGAATACTGAAGGCACAGTCAAAGAGAGGGTTTCGGATGAATTTAAAGAAGGGGCAGTCCCTGTGATTTTGGGAATGAGTTCCTGAGGGTGGGAGTATATAGATTGAATGGTGGGTCTTGTGTGGTGTGGGAGGGGCTGGCAGTAACCCAGAGTCGAAGGAATGAAGGCTGAGGGTTGGCACTGGAGAGGATTTCTGAGCTTGGGCTGGATTGGCTTGGGAGGGGTGGAGATTGGGAGAATGGCAAGGAGGGTATTTGAGAAACCAATCCTCGAGATGGTGAAGACTTGGATGAGAGTTTTGAGGTCAGGTTGTAAGCAATGTTGTGGAGGTGGAAGAAAGCAGTTTTTGAAACAGCCCAGATGTGGAGTGGAATGCTCAGCTCATGACTGAACAGAAGGGTGAGGTTCCACACCATTGGGTTCAGCCTGAGCAAGAGTCCAGCGAAGCGGGTTGAATTGGCACTGGAGACATAAGGATGCTGATGAGAGCCAAACAGGATTGCTTGAGTTTTTGCCAACACTAAACTGCAGGAAATTAGAATCGTTCAAGCCTTGATATTGGGCAGGCTGTTCGATAGTACAGTCAACGGTGGGCACAGTTCACCTACATGTGTGGATGTTGTCAACAAAGGATAGCATGTAAATAATGAATGTGAGAACCAAGGGTGGAGGAGGAGAATTGAGTGGTCTGCAAGGTCCAAGGTGGCAGAGAGATGGAAGGCGAGCGAACTATAGTTGCTGTCATTGGTGCTGCCGGAAACCAAATTAGAAATATTTATAACAGCAAGTGGTGGCACACGTGAGCACTTTGGAGAGTCATAGTGGTACGTTCAAGGACCTTGGTGTGAAAGAGAAGGATTGGCATGCAGCTTATGAAGATAGAGAGGTAAAAACAGAAAATGCTGGAGATACTCAGCAGGTCAGGCAGCACCTGTGAAGAGAGAAACAGAGTTAACGTTTCAGGTTGATGACCTTTCGTCAGAACTGGAAAAAAGCAGGAAATGGAACAAATTTTTAAGCAGGTGTAGGGGCTGGGAAAGGGGGGAGGGGATGAAAGAACAAAAGGGAAGGTCTGTGACAGGATAGAAGGCAGGAGAATTAAAGAGACATTAAGAGATATTCAAGACAAAAGGAGATGGTAATGGGACAGGTTAAGAAACAAAGGATGGCTCTAGATGAAGTGTAAATTGCGCTGGCAGAATGGAAGACAGCTGCCGTTGCTGCCTCGACCACCCTTTCAGGCAGTGAGTTCCAGATTCCAACCACCCTCTGGGTGAAAAAGTTTTTCCTCAAATCCCCTCTAAACCTCCTGCCCCTTACCTTGAAACTATGGCCCCTGGTTATTGACCCCTGTACTAAGGGGAAAAGTTCCTTTCTATCTCCCCTATCTATGCCCCTCATAATTTTGTACACCTCAATCAGGTCCCCCCTCAGCCTTCTCTGCTCTAAGGAAAACAACCCCAGCCTGTCCAGTCTCTTCATAGCTGAAGCGCTGCAGCCCAGGTAACATCCTGGTGAATCTCCTCTGCACCCTCTCCAATGCAGTCACATCCTTCCTATAGTGTGGCGACCAGAACTGCACACAGTATTCCAGCTGTGGCCTAACTAGCGTTTTGTACAGCTCCATCATAACCTCCCTGCTCTTATATTCTATGCCTCGGCTAATGAAGGCAAGTATCCCATATGCCTTTTTAACCACCTTATCTACCTGTCCTGCTGCCTTCAGGGATCTATGTACAGTACATGCACACCAAGGTCCCTCTGATCCTCTGTCCTTCCTAGGGTCCTACCATTCATTGTGTATTCCCTTGCCTTGTTAGTCCTCCCAAAATGCATCACCTCACACTTTTCAGGGTTAAATTCCATTTGCCACTGTTCTGCCCATCTGACCAACCCGTCTATATCGTCCTGTAGCCTGAGGCTTCCCTCCTCGCTATTTACCACTCCACCAATTTTCGTGTCATCTGCGAACTTACTGATCATACCTCCTACATTCATATCTAAATCATTAATGTACACTACAAACAGCAAAGGACCCAGCACCGATCCCTGCGGTACACCACTGGACGCAGGCTTCCAGTCACAAAAACAACATTCGACCATCATCTCTGCCTCCTGCCACTGAGCCAATTTTGGATCCAAAGTGCCAAATTGCCCTGGATCCCGTGGGCTCTTACCTTCTTGACCAGTCTCCCATGTGGGACTTTGTCAAAGGCCTTACTGAAGTCCATGTAGACCACATCAACTGCACTACCCTCATCCACACACCAAGTCACCCCCTCAAAAAATTCAAACAAATTGGTTAGACATGATCTTCCCCTGACAAAGCCATGCTGACTATCCTTGATTAATCTTTGCCTCTCCAAGTGGAGACTAATTCTGTCCCTCAGAATTTTTTCCAATAATTTCCCTACCACTGATGTTAGGCTCACTGGCCTGTAATTCCCTGGTTTATCCCTACTACCTTTCTTGAATAATGGTACTACGTTAGCTGTCCTCCAATCCTCTGGCACCTCCCCTGTGGCCAGAGAGGTTCTGAAAATGTGTGTCAGAGCCCCTGCAATCTCCTCCCTTGCCTCACACAGCAGCCTGGGATACATCTCGTCTGGGCCTGGGGATATATCCACTTTTAAGCCCGCTAAAATCGTTAGTACCTCCTCCCTCTCAATACTAATTTGTTCAAGTATATCACAATCCCCCTGCCTGATTTCTATGCCTACATTGTCCTTCTCCACAGTGAACACAGATGCAAAATATTCATTTAAAACCTCAGCTACATCTTCCGGCTCTACACACAGATTGCCACTTTGATCCCTAATGGGCCCTACTCTTTTCCTGGTTATCCTCTTGGCCTTAATTTACTTATAAAACACCTTGGGATTTTCCTTTATTTTGCCCGCCAGTGTTTTTTCATGCCCCCTCTTCGCTCTCCTAATTTCTTTTTTTAAGTACCCTCCTGCAATTTCTATACTCCTCTTGGGCTTCCACTGTTTTTAATCCTTTGTATCTGCCAAAAGCCTCCCTTTTTTTCCTAATCCATTCTTGTATATCCCTTGACATCCAGGGTTTCCTGGGCTTGTTGGTCCCACCCTTGACCTTTACGGGAACATGTTGGCGTTGTGCTCTCTCTATTTCCTTTCTGAAAGACTCCCACTGCTCTGATGTGGATTTTCCTACAAGTAGCTGATCCCAGTCCACTTTGGCCAGATCCTGCCATATCATATTAAAATCGGCCTTCCCCCAATTTAGAACCTTTATTTCCGGTCCATCTTTGTCCTTTTCCATGACTACCTTAAATCTCACCGAATTATGGTCACTGTCACCAAAATGCTCTCCTACTGACACTTCTACCACTTGCCCGGCTACATTTCCCAGAACTAGGTCCCGTACCGCCCCCTCTCTTGTAGGACTTTCTACATGCTGGCTCAAAAAGCTCTCCTGGATGCACTTTAAGAATTTTGAACCCTCTAAGCCTTTCACACTCTGACTATCCCAGTTAATATTGGGGAAGTTGAAATCCCCCATTATTATTACCCTATTATTTGCACATTTCTCTGAGATTTGCCTACATATCTGTTCCTCTATCTCCCCCTGACTGTTTGGGGGCCTATAGTACGCTCCCAGCAAAGTGCTTGCCCCCTTTTTGTTTTTAAGCTCCACCCATATAGCCTCATTGGAGGAACCTGCTAAGATATCATCCCTCCTTACAGCAGTAATTGACTCCTTGATTAATATTGCGACACCCCCTCTGCCTTGCCTGAAGATTCCCCCCCCCAACAGTACTAGCAAACCTCCCCGCAAGGATGTTGGTCCCGTTTCGGTTCAGGTGCAACCCGTCGGACTTGTACAGGTCCCACCTTCCCCAGAAGCAGACCCAGTGATCCAGGAAACTAAAGCCCTCCCTCCTGCACCAACTCTTTAGCCACGCATTCATCTGCTCTATCCTCCTATTCCTATACTCACTAGCACGTGGCACCGGGAGTGATCCAGAGATTACAACCTTTGAGGTCCTGCTTTTTAATCTGCTACCTAGCTCCCTAAATTCTTGTTGCAGGACCTCATCCCTCTTCCTACCCATGTCGTTGGTACCAATGTGAACCACGACCTCTGACTGTTCGCCCTCCCCTTTCAGAATGCCCTGCAGCCGTTCAGTGTCATCCTTGACCCTGGCACCAGGGAGGCAACATACCATCCTGGAGTCACGTCTGCGGCCACAGAAACGTCTATCTGTTCTCACAATAGAATCCCCTATCACTATTGCTCTCCCACTCTTTTTCCTCCCCTCCTATGCAGCTGAGCCACTCGTAGTGCCACGGACTTGGCTCTTGCTGCATTCTCCTGAGAAATCATCTCCCCCAGCAGTGTCCAAAACGGAAAATCTGTTGGAGAGGGAGATGGACCCAGGGGACTTCTGCACTACCTTCCTAGTTCTTGTACTCTGTCTGGCGGTCACCCATTTCCTATCTGCCTGTGCACTCTTTACCTGCGGTGTGACAACCTCGTAAAACGTGCTATCCACGAAGATCTCAGCCTCGCGGATGCTCCACAGTGACTCCAGCCGCAGCTCCAGCTCCGCAACGCGGATTTTGAGTAGCTGCAGCTAGAGACACTTCCTGCACATGTGTTCGCCCTGGACACCGAAAGTGTCCCTGACTTCCCACATAGCACAGGAGGAGCACTCCACGCTGCCGAGCTGCCCTGCCATGTCCTACCCTTAATTTACTCCCTTTACTTCCTTTAAATTAAAGAATATTAAATACACTAGGGACCTTACTTCACTTTACACACTACCTACTCTAAACTAGAGACCTTACTTTTACTTTAACGACTGGACTGTAGAAATACTCACCAGGTCCTACTTACCAATCAGCTCCTTCCCTGGTTGTGACGTCACTTTAGCGGTTTTGCAGTTGTTGTTGTTTGACTGCTCCCGCACACGGACTCTTTCCTGGGTGTAAAGTAAGAACCAAATCCTACAGAGTGAAAAGTTAGGGAAAGCAACGGTGAAGCAAGGGAGCGCCTCCTTCCACTCCTCACCCACCTAATTCCCTCACTCACCCAACTCTCAGCACTCTGTGCAAACCGCACTTAGTGCAAATCGCACTGCAAAGCCTGATTTTATAGGACCTGAAACAAAGGAGCTTGCTGAGCCCTTCTACAGGAGAACCAGTTTAATCTAGTTTCCCTAATTAATTGCCTTCAGCTGCTCTGAATTGTAGACCTTGTATATCCCTTTATAACCCTGCTTAAAGCTGGGAAATTTAGATTTTAAACAATAAACAGTAACAGTCAATGTGAAACAAACAAAAGTTTGATTTTAGCAAACAGTTAAGACTCCCTGACTCACCCAACTCGCAGCACTCTGTTTAAAGCAGCCCATCCACCACCTTAAACATCCAAACCCTTCACCACCGGCGCACCACGCAGTGTGTACCATCTGCAAGATGCAGTGCAGCAACTCACCAAGGCTTCTTCGACAGCACCTCCTAAACCCGCGACCTCTACCACCCAGAAGGATAAGGGCAGCAGGCGCATGGGAACACCACCATCTCCAAGTTCCCCTCCAAGTCATACAACATCCTGACTAAGAAATATATCGCCGTTCCTTCATTGTCGCTGGGTCAAAATCCTAGAACTCCCTCCCTAACAGCACTGTGGTAGTACCTTCACCACACGCACTGCAGCGGTTCAAGAAGGCGGCTCACCACCACCTTCTCAAGGGCAACTAGGGATGGGCAATAAATGCTGGCCTTGCCAGCGACACCCACATCCCGTGAAGGAATACATTTTTAAAAAGTGTTGATGTTGGTTCAGTTACCATGTGAGATCCTGGAGTACTAGTTCCTTGATGGATTGACGTTGGGTCCATTAACATGTGAGAAGACCTGAAAGGAGTCGGCAGCCCCGGAGAAGGCAGAGGATAAAGAGCACGGGAGGCCGAGGACAGCGGACCTGAAAGGATTCGGCAGCAACGGAAAAGGCAGAGGATAATTCAGAGCAGCTGAAGACAGTTAATTAAGGAAACTAGGCCTATAAAAACAGGCTTCGCAGTGGGATCTGCACGAAGTGCGGTTTGCACAGAGTGCTGAGAGTTGGGTGAGTGAGGGAATTAGGTGGGTGAGGAGTGGAAGGAGGAGCTCCCTTGCTTCACCGTTGCTTTCCCTAACTTTTCACTCTGTAGGATTTGGTTCTTACTTTACACCCAGGAAAGAGTCCATGTGCGGGAGCAGTCAAACAACAACAACTACAAAACCGCTAAAGTGACATCACAACCAGGGAAGGAGCTGATTGGTAAGTAGGACCTGGTGAGTATTTCTACAGTCCAGTCGTTAAAGTAAAAGTAAGGTCTCTAGTTTAGAGTAAGTAGTGTGTAAAGTGAAGTAAGGTCCCTAGTGTATTAATATTCTTTAATTTAGAGGAAGTAAAGTGAGTAAATTAAGGGTAGGACATGGCAGGGCAGCTCGGCAGCGTGGAGTGCTCCTCCTGTGCTATGTGGGAAGTCAGGGACACTTTAGGTGTCCAGGGCGAACACGTGTGCAGGAAGTGTCTCCAGCTGCAGCTACTCAAAATCTGCATTCTGGAACTGCGGCTGGAGTCACTGTGGAGCATCCGCGAAGCTGAGATCTTCGTGGATAGCACGTTTAACGAGGTGGTCACACCACAGGTAAAGAGTGCACAGGCAGACAGGGAATGGGTGACCGCCAGACAGAGTAAAAGAACTAGGAAGGTAGTGCAGGAGTACCCTGGGTCCATCTCTCTCTCCAACAGATTTTCCGTTTTGGACACTGCTGGGGGAGATGGTTTCTCAGGGGAATGCAGCAAGAACCAATTCTGTGGCACTACGAGTGGCTCAGCTGCACAGGAGGGGAGGAAAAGGAGTGGGAGAGCAATAGTGATAGGGGATTCTATCGTAAGGGGAACAGATAGATGTTTCTGTGGCCGCAGACGTGACTCCAGGATGGTATGTTGCCTCCCTGGTGCCAGGGTCAAGGATGTCATTAAGCGGCTGCCGGACATTCTGAAGGGGGAGGGTGAACAGCCAGAGGTTGTGGTCCATATCGGTACCAACGACATAGGTAGAAAGAGGGATGAGGTCCTGCAAGCAGAATATAGGGAGCTAGGAAATAAATTAAAAAGCAGGACCTCAAAGGTAGCAACCTCAGAATTACTCCCAATGCCACGTGCTAGCGAGAGCAGAAATAGGAGAATAGACCAGATGAATGCGTGGCTGGAGAGATGGTGTAGGAGGGAGGGATTTAAGTTCCTGAGTCATTGGGACCGATTCTGGGGAAGGTGGGACCTGTACAAGCTGGGCGGGTTGCATCTCGGCAGAACTGGGACCAATATCCTCGCAGGGGGGTTTGCTAGTGCTGTTGGGAAGGATTTAAACTAGTTTGTCAGGGGACTGGGAACCTAAGTGTGGGCCCAGAACAGAGAGAAACAAAGCTGGAAGTGCAAGTTAGAAAAGTAGTCAGCAAAACTAGTAGAGAGCAGAAACAAAGGCCAACAGTAAAGAGGGTCAAAGTGCAGAAAAATATTAAACAGGCAAAGTTGAAGGCACTTTATCTAAATGCACGTAGCATTCGCAACAAGGTGGATGAATTAATGGCACTAATAGAAGTAAATACGTATGATGTAATTGCCATTACAGAGACATGGTTGCAGGGTAACCAAAGCTGGGAACTGAATGTTCCAGGGTACTCAACATTTAGGCAGGAGAGACAAAAAGGAAATGGAAGTGGCGTAGCGCTGTTAATAAGGGATGAGATCGGTACGGTAGAGATAAAAGATTGGCTTGGCAGATCATGATGTAGAACTGGAATCAGTTTGGGTGGAGCTAAGAAACAGCAAAGGGCGGAAAACATTGGTGGGAGTTGTGTATAGACCACCAAACAGTAATGGTAATGTAGGCCACAGTGTCAATCAAGAGATTAGAAGTGCATGTAACCAGGGCAATACGGTAATCACGGGGGACCTTAATCTACATATTGACTGGGCAAATCAAATTACCACTAATGGTGTGGAGGACGAATTCTTGGAATGCATGCGAGATGGTTTCCTGGATCAGTATGTGGAGGAACCAACCAGGGAACAGGCTATTCTGGATCTGGTACTGTGTAATGAGAAAGGGCTAATCAATAATCTTGTGGTAAAGAGGCCTTTAGGGACAAGTGACCATAATATGATTGAATTTTACATTAAGTTTGAGAGTGATGTAGTCCAATCTGAAACTAAGGTCTTCAATCTAAACAGAGGAAACTACAAGGGTATGAGGGACAAGTTGGCTGGTAGATTGGGAGACTACACTAAAAGGTATGAAGGTGGACATTCAAGGAAATAATGCATAATTTGCAACAAACATATATTCCTCTAGGGCATAAAAACCCAAAAGGAAAAATGATCCAACCATGGCTAACAAAAGAAATTAAAGCTAGTATCAAGTCAAAGGAGGAAGCTTATAAAGTTGCCAGAAAAAGCGGTCAGCCTGAGGATTGGGATCTTTTTAGAAATCAGCAAAGGGGGACCAAAAAATTGATAAAGAAAGGGAAAATGGAATATGAGCACAAACTAGCGAAAAATATAAAAACGGATTGTAAAAGCTTCTATAGGTATGTGAAAAGGAAAAGACTGGCGAGGGAAATGTAGGTCCTTTACAGTCAGAGACGGGAGAATTTATAATGGGGAATGAGGAAATGGCAGAGAAATTAAATAAATACTTTGTTTCTGTTTTCACGGAGGAAGACACAAATAACCTCCCAGAAATACGAGAAAACCAAGGGTGTGACGAGAATGAGGAACTTAAAGAAATTATTATTAGTAAAAAAAACAGTACTAGTAAAATTAATGGGACTAAAAGTCGATAAATCCCAAGGACCGGATGACCTACATCCTAGGGTTTTGAAAGAGGTGGCCATTGGGATAGTGGACGCATTGGTCGTCATCTTCCAAAATTCTATAGATTCTGGAATGGTTCCTGCAGATTGGAGGATAGCAAATGTAACCCAGCTATTTAAGAAAGGAGGGAGAGAGAAAACGGGGAATGACAGACCTGTTAGCCTCACATCAGTAGTTGGGAAAATGCTGGAATCTATTATAAAGGATGCAATAACTGGGCACTTAGAAACTAATAAGATTGGGCAGAGTCGACATGGATTTATGAAAGGGAAGTCCTGTTTGACAAACCTATTGGAGTTCTTTGAGGATGTAACTAGTGGAGTAGACAAAGGGGAACCGGTAGATGTGGTGTATTTGGATTTTCAGAAGGCCTTCGATAAGGTCCCACACAAGAGGTTGGTGAAGAAAATTAGGGTACATGGAATTGGGGGTAATAAACTAGCATGAATTGAGAATTGGTTAACAGACAGAAAACAAAGAGTAGGGATAAACGGGTCTTTTTCAGGATGGCAGGCTGTGACTAGTGGGGTACTGCAAGGATCGGTGCTTGGGCCCCAGCTATTCACAATCTATATCAATGATTTGGATGAGGGGACTAAATGTAACATTTCCAAATTTGCTGATGACACAAAGCTAGGTGGCAGTGTCAGTTGCGAAGTGGATGTGAAGAGGTTTCAAGGGGATCTCGACAGGCTCAGTGAGTGGGCGAGAACATAGCAGATGGATTATAATGTGGATAAATGTGAAGTTATCCACTTTGGTAGAAAAAACAGAATGGCAGAGTATTTCCTAAATGGTGAAAGATTGAGGAATGCAGATGCTCAAAAGGACCTGGGTGTCCTTGTACATGAGTCACTGAAAGTGAATGTGCAGGTGCAGCAAGCCATTAGGAAGACAAATGGTATGCTGGCCTTCATTACAAGAGGATTTGAGTACAGGACTAAAGAAGTCTTACTCCAATTATATAGGGCCTTGGTGAGACCACACCTGGAGTACTGTGTACAATTTTGGTCTCCTTACCTAAGGAAGGATATACTTGCCATGGAGGGAGTGCAACGAAGGTTCACCAGATTGATTCCTGGGATGGCGGGACTGTCGTATGAGAAGAGATTGAGTAAACTAGGCCTGTATTCTCTTGAATTCAGAAGAATGAGAGGAGATCTCATTGAAGCATACAAAATTATTACAGGGCTTGACAGGGTGGATGCTGGGAGAATGTTTCCCTTGGCTGGGTAGTCTAGAACCAGGGGCCACAGCCTCAGGATAAAGGGTAGGCCATTCAGTACAGAGATGAGAAGAAACTTCATCACAGAGGGGCGTGAATCTTTGGAATTCTCTACCCCAGAGGGCTGTGGAGGCTCAGTCATTGGGTATATTCAAAACAGAAGTCGATAGATTTCTGACTAGTAAGGGCATCAGGGGATATGGCAATAGGGCCGGTGAATGGAGTTGAGGCAGAAGATCAGCCATGATCTCATCGAAGGGCCGAATGGCCTACTCCTGCTCCTATTTCTTATGTTCTTAAGAGTCAGGCCAGTGGTGATGGAGAAAGATGAAGGAATGTGGCCATAAAGATAACACCGTGTCTGACCACTATGGTATCAGTGATCGAGGCCTCATGCGGGCAAAGATTGGTTGGTGGGACGGTGGATGGTGGGGTGGGTGTGGTTTCTGCTACAGGAGAGGTAGCAGTGGGAGGCCGTGAGTTTGTGTATGAGATACTTGTGCCCAGGGCAATGATAGGAGCGCAGAGGTCGGTAGGAGAGTAGTGTTGAGTGCTGGAGATGTGGTAGATAAAAGGGCTTGATTAGGGAAAACCTAAGAGGTTAAGGAAGTGGCTGTAATGTGACCGGTGTGTTGGGGTCCAAAGCAACAGCCATTATGCAGTAGAATGTTGATGACATCATCCATTAGCAGAGAGCTTGGTATTGCGAAGGAATGATGAGGTAATCAGTCTGGAGTCTTGAGGGAAGGTACTCGAGGCAGAATACGATGGAGAAGTGGAGTCCAGTTTGAGAACTTGATGGGGTTGGAGGAGGAGGGGGACCAGCTCAGCAGCCAACAGATCAGGCAACAGCAGTCTCATTACCCATCCAGGTGAATGTAGATTCATCCAGGATCTGCCTTCAGGAGAACGCTTGCAGTTCTGTTGGCCAGAAGGCTGTTTGCACAGCACTCGAGTGATAACAAGGGCTGATCGGTTTCACATGCGTGCCACATTTGACACTGGCCCTGTGAAAGAACCCAGACTGGCTTCACATCTCCCTGCTGCTTTCACACTGTGCTTTGACCTTGTATGGGCCGTGTATACTGGGAGGGGTTGGTCTGTTTGGGAATGTTGTTGGTGATGTGCTGTTCTTTGTTGTACTGCTGCTTATTGGTGATGCTTTGTTGAGAGCGGCCGGGCCGTGTTTGGCGAGGGGGCCGGGCCGAGCCAGGGGAAGTGTAAAGCCCCTTTTGGAGGAGCTGATGGAGGCTTTTGGCGATCGAGAGCCAGTTTGGGCTGTGTATAGGTCGGGAGCCGCCTGCTCCAGCCAGCTGCAGGCAGGCTGAAGGTGTTGGATGTGGGCTCTGGTCCCGACTCTGGAGGAGGCGGCCGAGCATCGAGCCCAGTGTGAGCTGGACAGTGGCCGGGGCTCCTGGAGAGGCAGCAGCAGCTGGAGCATTTCCCTGTGGCCGCGAGCTGTGCCTGGAGCGATTTGGAGAAGGACGCGGCCTCACAGATCATCAATCTCACAATGAACGCTCCAGCAGACTGTTGCCCCGGGGACGAAGTGCATGAAGAGCCCAGGTCGCTGCTATCTGTCAGTGCTGAGAATGAGCGAGTAACATGAGTGGGCCTGCTGTCCCCTTGGTTCCCTCCCTGATCTCCTCCTCCCTCGCTCCCAGATCTCACCGACATCCCCCGCTCCCCTCCTCCCTCCCCGCCCTCCTCCTCCCCGCCCTCCTCCTCCCTCCCTCCCCGCCCTCCTCCTCCCTCCCTCCCCGCCCTCCTCCTCCCTC
>JASTWF010000349.1:404882-460219 GCA_030390025.1 Squalus acanthias
CCCCCCCTCGACTCCCTCCCTCCCCCAGCCTCGACTCCCTCCCTCCCTCCCCTCCCCCCCTCGACTCCTTCGCCTCCCTCCCAGCGGGAGGCTCAGTCACCACTCTCTGATAGTTGAGCTGTGCTGTAACCCTGCTGGCTTCAGCTCCTGTACCATGAGCAGAGGGATGGACACAGCCCTCGCGGGGCTGGCTTGGACTGACAGTAGCTCCCCCCTCCCTGGTACAGCAGGGCCGCCAATGGTGGAGCGATAAAAATTGGGGATGCGCAAGAATCATATGGCATAAAAATAAAACAAAGGGTGACTCAACTGTGGCTAACAAGGGAAATTAGGGATAGCATAAGATCCAAGGAGAGGACATATAAATTGGCCAGAAAAAACAGCAAACCTGAGGATTGGGAGCAGTTTAGGATTCAGCAAAGGGATTAATTAAGAAGGGGAAAATAGAATATGAGAGTAAGCTTGCAGGGAACATAAAAACTGACTGTAAAAGCTTCTATAGATATGTGAAGAGAAAAAGATTGGTGAAGTCAAGCGTAGGTCCCTTGCAGTCAGAATCAGGGGAATTTATAATGGGGAACAAAGAAATGGCTGACCAATTAAATACATACTTTGGTTCTGTCTTCACAAAGGAGGACACAAATAACCTCCCAGAGATGTCGGGGAACATAGGGTCTAATGAGAGGGAGGAATTGAATGAAATCAGTATTTGTAGGGAAATTGACGGGATTGAAGGCCGATAAATCCCCAAGGACTGATAATCTACATCCTAGGGTACTTAAGGAAGTGGCCCGAGAAATAGTAGATGCATTGCTGGTCATCTTTCAAAATTCTATAGACTCTGGAACAGTTCCCATGGATTGGAGGGTAGCTAATGTAACCCCACTATTTAAAAAAGGTGGTAGAGAAAAAACTGGGAATTATAGACCGGTAAGCCTGACATCGGTAGTGGGCAAAATGCTAGAGGCCATTATAAAAGATGCACTTGGAAAACAGCGACAGGATCAGACAAGGTCAACATGGATTTACAAAAGGGAAATCATGCCTGACTAATCTACTGGAATTTTTTGAGGATGTAACTGGTAGAATAGATAAGGGAGAACCAGTGGATGTGGTGTATTTGGACTTTCAGAAGGCTTTCGATAAGGTCCCGCATAAGAGATTAGCGTGCAAAGTTAAAGCACATGGGATTGGGGGTAAGGTACTGATTTGGATAGAGAACTGGTTGGCAGACAGGAAGCAAAGAGTTGGAATAAACGTGTCTTTTTCCGAGTGGCAGGCAGTGACTAGTGGGGTACCGCAGGGATCGGTGCTAGGACCCCAGCTATTCACAATATATATTCATGATCTAGACGAGGGAACTAGATGTAATATCTCTAAGTTTGCAGATGATACAAAGCTGGGTGGGCGTGTGTCCTGTGAGGAGGATGCAGAGAAACTCCAGTATGATTTGGACAGGTTGGGTGATTGGGCAGATGCATGGCAGATGCTATATAACGTGGATAAATGCGAGGTTATCCACTTTGGTGGCAAAAACAGGAAGACAGATTATTATCTGAACGGCAATAGATTGGGAAAAAGGGAAGTGCAACGAGATCTGGGAGTCCTTGTGCACCAGTTGCTGAAGGTAAGCATGCAGGTGCAGCAGGCGGTTAAGAAGGCAAATGGTATGTTGGCCTTCATAGCGAGAGGATTCGAGTACAGGAGCAAGGATGTCTTGCTGCAGTTGTACAAGGCCTTGGTGAGACCACACCTTGAGTATTGTGTGCAGTTTTGGTCGCCTTATCTGAGGAAGGATGTTCTTGCCATGGAGGGAGTGCAGCGAAGATTTAACAGACTGATACCTGGGATGGCAGGAATGACGTATGAAGAGAGATTGGGTCGCTTGGGCTTATATTCGCTAGAGTTTAGAAGAATGAGAGGGGATCTCATTGAAACTTATAAAATTCCAACAGGATTAGACAGACTAGATGCAGGAAGGATGTTCCCGATGGCAGGGGAGTACAGAACCAGGGGTCACAGTCTAAGGGTAAGGGGTAAGCCATTTAGGACTGAGATGAGGAGGAATTTCTTCACCCAGAGAGTGGTGAACCTGTGGAATTCTCTACCACAGAAGACAGTTGAGGCCAATTCATTAAATATATTCAAGAAGGAGATAGATATATTTCTTAAGGCTAAAGGGATCAAGGGATATGGGGAGAAGGCAGGGACCGGGTACTGAATTTGGATGATCAGCCATGATCTCATTAAATGGCGGAGCAGGCTCGAGGGGCCGAATGGCCTACTCCTGCTCCTATCTCCTATGTTTCTAGGCCAGAATTGGAGGAGCGCAGAGTTCTTGGAGGGTTGTAGGGCTGGAGGAGGTTGCAGCGATAGGGAGGGGGCGAGGAGGCCATGGCGGGATCTGAAAACAAGGATGAGAATTTTAAAATCAAGGCGTTGAACCGGAAGCCGGTGTCGGACAGCGAGCACAGGGGTGATGGGTGAACCGGACTTGGTGTGAGTTAGGACATGGGCAGCAAAGTTTTTGATGAGCTCAAGTTCCTGGAAGGTGGGAGGCCGCCCAGGAGTATGTTGGAATAGTGGAGTCTAGAGGTAACAAAGGCATGGATGAATCTCCTGAGGAACATTATGTTCCTCTCGATGCTGGCGCCCAACATCCAGCTCACATCCACGACTGTTTGAAATGTGCTGTGTCCAGCCCCTGCAGTGCACGGTGCCATGAGGACAAGTCCTTCCGCTGTGAACAGCGTTGTCCTCATCGCTTCGTCACAGACGCCTGCTCCCTGGATGCTGCCTGTGTAGCTCTGGAGCCGGTCGCTGCAGGGGCGTCACACTCATTCAGCCCAGTCCCTTCTCTCCCCGCCGATGGGAAACGGCTTGTTTCCTCTTGCTGGTCGTTGTGACCTTGCTGTATGAAAAGCTCACGTCAACAGCACAGTTATTATTTATACTCCGGTGCTTACAAAAACAGATGGACATTGTATTTGGAATGAGCTGACATTTTCTGCTTGAAGGCATTGCATGAGGTTTAAAGGAAAGAGTTACCTCTGACAGTACAGGCTCAATCCAGTTTATTTTCTGTGTTGGTATTAATGCATTACTTAATCCAAAGCAACACAGCCCCTCACTGACAGACCTGTACCCACCCGTACTGTACCCAGTGTTACAGCTCACAGTGCCCTCTCCCCACACAGCCCCTCACTGACAGACCTGGACCCACCCGTACTGTACCCAGTGTTACAGCTCACAGTGCCCTCTCCACACACAGCCCCTCACTGACACCCCTGTACCCACCCGTACTGTACCCAGTGTTATAGCTCACAGTGCCCTCTCCACACACAGCCCCTCACTGACAGACCTGTACCCACCCGTACCCACAGTGAGCAGTGTGTCACAGCGTGGGTTTACAGTACACAGTGTGACAGGGACGGTGAGCAGTGTGTCACAGCGTGGGTTGAAAGTACACAGTGTGACAGGGACAGTGAGCAGTGTGTCACAGCGTGGGTTTATAGTACACAGTGTGACAGGGACGGTGAGCGGTGTGTCACAGCATGGGTTTATAGTACACAGTGTGACAGGGACAGTGAGCAGTGTGTCACAGCGTGGGTTTATAGTACACAGTGTGACAGGGACAGTGAGCAGTGTGTCACAGCGTGGGTTTATAGTACACAGTGTGACAGGGACAGTGAGCAGTGTGTCACAGCGTGGGTTTATAGTACACAGTGTGACAGGGACGGTGAGCAGTGCGTCACAGCGTGGGTTTACATAGATACATAGATACATAGAAGATAGGAGCAGGAGTAGGCCATCCGGCCCTTCGAGCCTGCTCCGCCATTTAATGAGATCATGGCTGATCCTTCAATTCAGTATCCCGTCCCCGCCTTCTCTCCGTAACCCTTAACCCCTTTTGCCTGTAGAAATATATCTAATTCCCTCTTAAATATATTTAATGAGCTGGCGTACACTGCCCTCTGTGGCAATGAGTTCCACAGGTTCACCACTCTCTGAGTGAAGAAATTCCCCCTCATTTCTGTCCTAAATGGTTTAGCCCTTATCCTTAAATTATGTCCTCTAGTTCTGTTCTCACCCGCCAAGGGAAACATTCCTTCTGCATCTAATCTGTCTAGACCTGTCAGAATTTTATACACTTCTATGAGGTCCCCTCTCAATCTTCTAAACTCCAGTGTGTACATCCCTAAACTACATAGTCTCTCCTCATAGGTCAATCCCGCCATTCCTGGTATCAGCCTGGTGAATCGCCGCTGCACCCCCTCCATGGCAAGAACATCTTTCCTCAGATGAGGCGACCAAAACTGTACACAGTACTCGAGGTGTGGTCTCACCAGTGCCCTGTACAGCTGCAGCAAGGTATCCCTGTTCCTGTATTCCAACCCTTTTGCTATGAAGGCCAGCATACCGTTTGCCTTCTTGACCGCCTGTTGCACCTGCATGCTCGCCTTCAGTGACTGGTGTACAAGAACACCCAGGTCTCTCTGTACTTCCCCCTCTCCCAATTTATTGCCATTTAAATAATAATTTGCCCTCCCGTTCCTGCACCCAAGGTGGATAACTTCGCACTTGTCCACATTATAGTGCATCTGCCATTTATCCGCCCAATCACCCAGTCTGTCCAAATCGCTCTGGAGCTTCCTGGTCTCCTCCTCTGAGCCCACCCCCCCTCCTAGTTTAGTGTCGTCTGCAAATTTGGAAATGCTGCATTCGACTCCCTGATCCAGGTCATTAATATAAATTGTGAACAGCTGGGGACCCAGGACAGATCCCTGTGGTACCCCACTTGTTACTGCCTGCCATTCAGAAAATGAGCCGTTTATTCCAACTCTCTGTTTTCTATCTGACAGCCAGTTCTCTATCCACGTCAATACTTTCCCCTTTATCCCATGAGCTTCAATTTTCCATGCTAATCTTTTATGTGGGACCTTATCGAAGGCCTTTTGGAAGTCCAGGTACACCACATCTACTGGCTCTCCCCCATCTATTTTACCAGTTACTCCCTCAAAAAATTCCAATAGATTAGTCAAGCACGATTTACCCTTTGTAAATCCATGTTGACTCTGTCCTATCCTGTCCCCATTTGCTAAGTGCTCGGCTATTTCATCCTTAATGATGGACTCCAGCATTTTGCCCACAACTGATGTAAGGCTTACAGGTCTGTAATTACCTGCTTTTTCCCTACCCCCCTTTTTGAATAGTGGGGTAACGTTAGCTACCCTCCAATCCATGGGCACTGTTCCCGAGTCTAATGAATTCTGAAAAATCATGCTTAGTGCATCCGCTATCTCTAGGGCCACCTCCTTCAGTACCCTAGGATGCATGTTATCAGGCCCTGGGGATTTGTCCGCCTTCAATCCCATTAGCTTCCTTAACACCATATCCTTAGAGATATTGATTTGCGTCAGTTCCTCCTTTGCCAATGTCCCTATTTTTCCCGATTTATAGTACACAGTGTGACAGGGACGGTGAGCAGTGTGTCACAGCGTGGGTTTATTGTACACAGTGTGACAGGGACAGTGAGCAGTGTGTCACAGCGTGGGTTGAAAGTACACAGTGTGACAGGGACAGTGAGCAGTGTGTTACAGCGTGGATTTATAGTACACAGTGTGACAGGGACAGTGAGCAGTGTGTCACAGCGTGGGTTTATAGTACACTGTGACAGGGACGGTGAGCAGTGTGTCACAGCGTGGGTTTATAGTACACAGTGTGACCGGGACAGTGAGCAGTGTGTCACAGCGTGGGTTTATTGTACACAGTGTGACGGGGACGGTGAGCAGTGTGTCACAGCGTGGGTTTTTAGTACACAGGGTGACGGGGCGGTGAGCAGTGTGTTACAGCGTGGGTTTACAGTACACAGTGTGACAGGGACAGTGAGCAGTGTGTCACAGCGTGGGTTTATAGTACACAGTGTGACGGACGGTGAGCAGTGTGTCACAGTGTGGGTTTATAGTACACAGTGTGACAGGGACGGTGAGCGGTGTGTCACAGCGTGGGTTTATAGTACGCAGTGTGACAGGGACAGTGAGCAGTGTGTCACAGCGTGGGTTTACAGTACACAGTGTGACGGGGACAGTGGGCAGTGTGTCACAGCGTGGGTTTATAGTACACTGACCGGGACGGTGAGCAGTGTGTCACAGCGTGGGTTTATAGTACACAGTGTGACAGGGACCGTGAGCAGTGTGTCACAGCGTGGGTTTATAGTACACAGTGTGACGGGGACGGTGAGCGGTGTGTCACAGCGAGGGTTTATAGTACACAGTGTGACGGTGAGCGGTGTGTCACAGCGTGGGTTTATAGTACACAGTGTGACGGGGACGGTGAGTGGTGTGTCACAGTGTGGGTTTATAGTACACAGTGTGACAGGGACAGTGAACAGTGTGTCACAGCGTGGGTTTATAGTACACAGTGTGACAGGGACAGTGAGCAGTGTGTCACAGCGTGGGTTTATAGTACACAGTGTGACAGTGAGCGGTGTGTCACAGCGTGGGTTTATAGTACACAGTGTGACGGGGACGGTGAGTGGTGTGTCACAGCGTGGGTTTATAGTACACAGTGTGACGGTGAGCAGTGTATCAAAGCGTGGGTTTATAGTACACAGTGTGACAGGGACAGTGAGCAGTGTGTCACAGCGTGGGTTTATAGTACACTGTGTGACAGGGACAGTGAGCAGTGCGTCACAGCGTGGGTTTATAGTACACAGTGTGACAGGGACAGTGAGCAGTGTGTCACAGCGTGGGTTTATAGTACACAGTGTGACAGGGACAGTGAGCAGTGTGTCACAGCGTGGGTTTATAGTACACTGTGACAGGGACGGTAAGCAGTGTGTCACAGCGTGGGTTTATAGTACACAGTGTGACAGGGACGGTGAGCAGTGTGTCACAGCGTGGGTTTACAGTACACAGTGTGACAGGGACGGTAAGCAGTGTGTCACAGCGTGGGTTTATAGTACACAGTGTGACAGGGACGGTGAGCAGTGTGTCACAGCGTGGGTTTATAGTACACAGTGTGACGGACGGTGAGCAGTGTGTCACAGTGTGGGTTTATAGTACACAGTGTGACAGGGACAGTGAGCAGTGTGTCACAGTGTGGGTTTATAGTACACAGTGTGACAGGGACGGTGAGCGGTGTGTCACAGAGTGGGTTTATAGTACGCAGTGTGACAGGGACAGTGAGCAGTGTGTCACAGCGTGGGTTTATAGTACACAGTGTGACGGACGGTGAGCAGTGTGTCACAGCGTGGGTTTATAGTACACAGTGTGACAGGGACAGTGAGCAGTGTGTCACAGTGTGGGTTTATAGTACACAGTGTGACAGGGACGGTGAGCAGTGTGTCACAGCGTGGGTTTATAGTACACAGTGTGACAGGGACGGTGAGCAGTGTGTCACAGCGTGGGTTTACATTACACACTGTGACGGACAGTGAGCAGTGTGTCACAGCGTGGGTTTATAGTACACAGTGTGACAGGGACGGTGAGCAGTGTGTCACAACGTGGGTTTGTAGTACACAGTGTGACAGGGACGGTGAGCAGTGTGTCACAACGTGGGTTTATAGTACACAGTGTGACAGGGACAGTGAGCAGTGTGTCACAGCGTGGGTTTATAGTACACAGTGTGACAGGGACAGTGAGCAGTGTGTCACAGCGTGGGTTTATAGTACACAGTGTGACAGACGGTGAGCAGTGTGTCACAGTGTGGGTTTATAGTACACAGTGTGACAGGGACAGTGAGCAGTGTGTCACAGTGTGGGTTTATAGTACACAGTGTGACAGGGACAGTGAGCAGTGTGTCACAGTGTGGGTTTATAGTACACAGTGTGACGGACGGTGAGCAGTGTGTCACAGCGTGGGTTTATAGTACACAGTGTGACAGGGACGGTGAGCAGTGTGTCACAGCGTGGGTTTCTCGTACACAGTGTGACAGGGACGGTGAGCAGTGTGTCACAGCGTGGGTTTACATTACACACTGTGACGGACAGTGAGCAGTGTGTCACAGCGTGGGTTTATAGTACACAGTGTGACGGGGACGGTGAGCAGTGTGTCACAGCGTGGGTTTGTAGTACACAGTGTGACAGGGACAGTGAGCAGTGTGTCACAGCGTGGGTTTATAGTACACAGTGTGATAGGGACAGTGAGCAGTGTGTCACAGCGTGGGTTTATAGTACACAGTGTGACAGGGACAGTGAGCAGTGTGTCACAGCGTGGGTTTATAGTACACAGTGTGACAGAGACAGTGAGCGGTGTGTCACAGTGTGGGATTATAGTACACAGTGTGACAGAGACAGTGAGCAGTGTGTCACAGCGTGGGTTTATAGTACACAGTGAGACGGACAGTGAGCAGTGTGTCACCGCGTGGGTTTATAGTACACAGTGTGACGGGGATGGTGAGCGGTGTGTCACAGTGTGGGTTTATAGTACAGTGTGACAGGGACGCTGAGCAGTGTGTCACAGCGTGGGTTTATAGTACACAGTGTGACGGACAGTGAGCAGTGTGTCACAGCGTGGGTTTATAGTACACAGTGTGACAAGGACGGTGAGCAGTGTGTCACAGCGTGGGTTTATAGTACACAGTGTGACAGGGACAGTGAGCAGTGTGTCACAGTGTGGGTTTATAGTACACAGTGTGACAGGGACGGTGAGCAGTGTGTCACAGCGTGGGTTTATAGTACACAGTGTGACGGACAGTGAGCAGTGTGTCACAGCGTGGGTTTATAGTACACAGTGTAACAGGGACAGTGAGCAGTGTGTCACAGCGTGGGTTTATAGTACACAGTGTGACAGGGACAGTGAGCAGTGTGTCACACCGTGGGTTTATAGTACACAGTGTGACAGGGACAGTGAGTAGTGTGTCACAGTGTGGGTTTATAGTACACAGTGTGACAGGGACGGTGAGCAGTGTGTCACAGTGTGGGTTTATGGTACACAGTGTGACGGGGACAGTGAGCAGTGTGTCACAGTGTGGGTTTATAGTACACAGTGTGACGGGGACAGTGAGCAGTGTGTCACAGTGTGGGTTTATAGTACACAGTGTGACGGGGACAGTGAGCAGTGTGTCACAGTGTGGGTTTATAGTACACAGTGTGACGGGGACAGTGAGCAGTGTGTCACAGCGTGGATTTATAGTACACAGTGTGACAGGGACGGTGAGTCTCTCCACAAGATTGTCTCCTTGTTGGTCTCGAGCCGACCCCACCCTTCCCTTTCAGTATTTAGATGTTTGTGAAAGACTTTTGTGTTCCCTTCTATGTTGCGCACTAATCTATTCTCATCGTCTCTCTTTGTCTCTCTTATTCCCTTTTTCAGATCTCCACTGCTCTTTCTGTATTCAGCTTGGTTCTCTCGTCTGAATTTGCCAGTTGTCATAAGTTCCTTTTTATGTCCAACTTTAACCTCCATATCTTTCGTCATCCAGGGAGCTCCAGCTATGGATGCCCTTCCTTTTCCCCATCATGGGACTGTGTTCACTATGTACCCAAACTATCTCCTCTTTAAAGGCCTCCTGTCGTTCAATTCCTGTTTTACATGCTAATTTTTGTTTCCAAGCCACCTGAGCCAGTCCCCTTTTCAACTCACTGAAGATAGTCCTTCTCCAGTCTCGTCTCTTCACCTTTGATTGTTCCTCGTCCTTTTCCATCAGTACTCTCAACCTAATGATATTGTGATCACTGTTTCCTAAATGCTCTCCCACTAAATCATGCTCCATCTGCCCCACTTGATAAGAAATAGGAGCAGGTGTAGGCCGTATGGCCAATTGAGCCTGCTCTGCCAATCAATAAGATCATGGCTGAATGAACTTCTACCTTCACTCCACTTTCCTGCCTGTTCCCCCATATCCCTTGGTTCCCTTAGTTTCCAAAAATCTAGCCTTCTCAGTTCTCTGCGGTAGAGAATTACAAAGATTCGCAACCTTCTGAGTGAAGAAATTCCTCCTCATCTCAGTCTTAAATGGCCTACCCCTTATCCTGAAACTATGACCCCAGTTCTAGACTCCCCAGCCAGGGGAAACAACCTCTCAGCATCTACCCTGTCAATCCCCCTCAGAATTTTATATGTTTCAATGAGATCACCTCTCATTCTTCTGAACTCCCATTCTTCTAAACTCCAGAGAGTATAGGCCCATTCTACTCAATCTCTCATCCCAGGAATCAATCTAGTGAACCTTCGTTGCACTGCCTCCAAGGCAAGTGTATCCTTCCTTAGATAAGGAGACCAGAACTGTGCACAGTACTCCAGGTGTGGTCTCACCAAAGCCCTATATAATTGCAGCAAGTGTTCCTTGCTCTTATACTCCAAGCCCCTTGCAATAAAGGCTAATATACCATTTGCCTTCCTAACTGCTTACTGTACCTGCATGTTAATTTTCTGTGATTGGTGTACTCGAACCTCGAAATCCTTCTGAATACCAACAGTTACTGGTCTCTCACCTTCAAAAATATTCGGCTTTTCCATTCTTCCTACCAAAGTGGATAATTTCACACTTTTCAGGTTATTTCTCCTTGTTCTGGACTCTCCCACCAGAGGAAATAGTTTCTCTATCTACCCTATCAACTCCTTTAATCATCTTAAACACCTCAATCAGATCACCCCATAATCTTCTATACTCAAGGGAATGCAAGGTTAGTCTATGCAACCTGTCCTCATAATTTTTCTTCGACAGCACCACCCAAACCCGCGACCTCTACTACCTAGGACAAGGAAGCAGGCGCATGAGAACACCACCACCTCCAAGTCGCACACCATCCTGATTTGGAAATATATCGTCGCTGGGTCAGAATCCTGGAACTCCCTATCTAACAGCAGTATAGGAGTACCTTCACCACACGGACTGCAGTGGTTCAAGAAGGCGGCTCACCACCACCTTCTCAAAGGCAACTAGGGATGGGCAATAAATGCTGGCCTTGCCAGTGACGCCCACATCCCCTGAACGAATAATTACATTTTATTAGCCCCGGTATTACTCTGAATCTGTACTGCACCCCCTTCAAGGCCAATATATCCTTCCTGAGGTGCAGTTCCCAGAACTGAACGCAGTACTCCAGATGAGGTCTAACCACAGCTTTACGTAACTATAGCATCATTTCCTTTGTATCCCATTTCTTCGATTGTGAAGACCATCTTGGTTGGTTCAGGCTGCTGCCTCTGTCGTTCACTCCATTACCTACATACCTGAACTGCCTCGCATGTGACCCCCCCCCCCCCCCCCCCCCTCCACTTAATGCAAAACAACTGTGCACTGTGCTGATGTCAGACTGACTGACATTAACATTGGATTAAAGCGACCAGCAGTCTTTTATTCCCAAACATCAAGTGGCCGTATCGTGATCAATCTGACAGTGGATCTGTCTGACGCTGCAGTTCGTACTGCTACGGTTGTACATTTTACAAAGACCCTGATGGTTCAGCACTTTCCATTGTGTGTCAGGGTGAGACTGTATTTGCTAGTTTGCCTCCCATTTAATCCAGCTGCCGTCCCAACCTGATGCAGTGTGTTCGTTCAGTCCAAACTGTCCTCGACGTGTCTCCCAGGTTCTACAAGTCTCAGCTTTTCCCCTCCCTCCCCCCCCACCCCCCCCATCCTCCACCTCCTGTCGAGCAGAGCAGCTGCTGTTTGGTGGCTGAGGTCTCGAGTGTACAGAGACTTGAGTGTGAGCTGTTTGTATCATAGCCAGGCCCCTGCTGCACCTGTCCCCATCAGTCTGCAGAGAAGATTTTGTAAAAACTTAAAAAAAAAAAAAAATTTTTCTTCCCATTTTGAAAAGTTGTGGGGCCTTGTAAAGGGTGAAGTCCGTCGCTGCCCTTGCCCTCAGCCTCGAGAATGTCTTCCTTCAAACTGGACTTCCTGCCGGAGATGATGGTGGATCACTGCACCCTGAGCTCTAACCCTGTGTGAGTAGGGAGCACACCGAGTGTGTAGTAGGCGACTTGTGCTGTCAGGGCTACAGCGGGCTTCTCACAACCACATGCCTTGCAAGCTCTCGGCCCATCGTAGTCTCGGTCTCTCTCTCTCTCTCTTCCTATCTCTCTCTCTGTGCCTCTCTGTCTCTGTCCTCCCCTCTCTGTCTCTGTCTCCCCCCTCTCTCTGTCTCTGTCTCTCCCTCTCTCTGTCTCTGTCTCCCCCCTCTCTCTGTCTCTGTCTCCCCCCTCTCTCTGTCTCTGTCTCCCCCCTCTCTCTGTCTCTGTCTCCCCCCTCTCTCTGTCTCTGTCTCCCCCCTCTCTCTGTCTCTGTCTCCCCCCTCTCTCTGTCTCTGTCTCCCCCCTCTCTCTGTCTCTGTCTCCCCCCTCTCTCTGTCTCTGTCTCCCCCCTCTCTCTGTCTCTGTCTCCCCCCTCTCTCTGTCTCTGTCTCCCCCCTCTCTCTGTCTCTGTCTCCCCCCTCTCTCTGTCTCTCTCCCCCCTCTCTCTGTCTCTCTCCCCCCTCTCTCTGTCTCTGTCTCCCCCCTCTCTCTGTCTCTGTCTCCCCCCTCTCTCTGTCTCTGTCTCCCCCCTCTCTCTGTCTCTCTCCCCCCCCTCCCCCCCTGTCTCTGACCCCCTCTCAATACTTGTGTGCTTGAGTAAGTATAGTATTTGGGGACAGTAGCTGAGTTTCAAAGCGGGTGCACGTGACTGTTTATAATGGACACCACGCAAATTCTTGCAATGCCCAAAACGTGATTTATGATTGAAGCTGGGCTGCTGCAGGTGTTCACAGTTCGCAGTGTAACCAGTGTTCCCTCTTTAAAAAAAAAGTTTTGGCCCGCGTGGCCCCTATAACAGGCTGCGTGGGGCATTCAAAATTCCACGCATGCGCAGTTTTTCTATTTAAAAGGGCTTCGAGCGCTGCACAACCACGCAGCTTAAAGGGAACATTGAGTGTGACTGTATATAACTGTGCAATATCAAACCGTGTTTGATGTGACAGTGTAGAGGGAGCTTTACTCTGTATCTAACCCGTGCTGTACCTGCCCTGGGAGTGTTTGATGGGACAGTGTAGACGGAGCTTTACTCTGTATCTAACCCCGGGCCGTACCTGCCCTGGGAGTGTTTGATGGGACAGTGTAGAGGGAGCTTTACTCTATCTAACCCGTGCTGTACCTGCCCTGGGAGTGTTTGATGGGACAGTGTAGAGGGAGCTTTACTCTGTATCTAACCCGTGCTGTACCTGCCCTTGGAGTGTTTGATGGGACAGTGTAGAGGGAGCTTTACTCTGTATCTAACCCGTGCTGTACCTGCCCTGGGAGTGTTTGATGGGTCAGTGTAGAGGGAGCTTTACTCTCTATCTAACCCGTGCTGTACCTGCCCTGGGAGTGTTTGATGGGACAGTGTAGAGGGAGCGTTACTCTCTATCTAACCCGTGCTGTACCTGCCCTGGGAGTGTTTGATGGGTCAGTGTAGAGGGAGCTTTACTCTGTATCTAACCCATGCTGTACCTGCCCTGGGAGTGTTTGATGGGACAGTGTAGGGGGAGCTTTACTCTGTATCTAACCCATGCTGTACCTGCCCTGGGAGTGTTTGATGGGGCAGTGTAGAGGGAGCTTTACTCTGTATCTAACCCGTGCTGTACCTGTCTGGGAGTGTTTGATGGGACAGTGTAGAGGGAGCTTTACTCTGTATCTAACCCGTGCTGTACCTGCCCTGGGAGTGTTTGATGGGGCAGTGTAGAGGGAGCTTTACTCTGTATCTAACCCGTGATGTACCTGCCCTGGGATTGTTTGATGGGACAGTGTAGAGGGAGCTTTACTCTGTATCTAACCCGTGCTGTACCTGTTCTGGGAGTGGGTATGAATAATGAAAATGATTGTGTTGCCAAGGCCTGATGCGGACTTGTTCTGATATTGAAGGTTCAGTGTTGAGCATGTAGCTGTGTGCTTTTTGTGAGGTTTTCAGTCTGTCTGACATGACCTAAACTGTGTTAATCCTTACCCAATAACAATGTAGCAATCTCAGTCTTGAAAGGTCCAATTGTCGCTCAGAATCCACAACGTTTTGGGGCGAGAGTTCCAGATTTCCACTCCCCCTTGTGTTGAAATATGCTTCCTGATGGCCCAGCTCTGATTTCAAGTTTGTGCCGCCTTGTTCTGGACTTCCCCACCAGAGGAAAGAGTTTTTTGTATCTCGCCCATCGAATCCACTTCTCATTTTACACCTTCATTGTAAAATGACTGCAGTGGTTGTTATTCTTTGAGGTATCAGCTCTCTGTCTCAGTGGATTAAAAGATATCGCACCAGCTGTTGTCAAATGCCTGCACCCTGCTCATATACTACTCACTTCCCATTTCCCAACTGCTGCTCCACTTCCTGCCTGCTGTCCCACTTCCCAACTGCTCCTACACTTTTTTCATTCATTCATGAGATGTGGGCGTTGCTGGCAAGGCCGGCATTTATTGCCCATTCCTAATTGCCCTTGAGAAGGTGGTGGTGAGCCGCCGCCTTGAAGCGCTGCAGTCTGTGGGGTGGAGGTGCTCCCACAGTGCTGTTAGGGAGGGACTGCCCCTCCGACAGTGCAGCACTCCCTCAATAATGCACCGGAGTGTCAGCCTGGATTATGTGCTCAAGTCTCTGGAGTGGGACTTGAACCCACGATCTTGTGACTGAGTGGGCAGTGCTACCACTGAGCCACAATACCAAGAGCTTCTGATTGCAGCATGGTGAGGCCCTCACCGCACTGTAGAATGTGAGTGCGCTCCTGCGGTATGGTCACATTGTTCACCGGGTGGAACTGTGGAGCTTCAGTATGAGCGTCCTAATGATGGGCACCATGCCCAGGATATATGGGCACATGTTCTCCAGGGAATGCCTTCAAGCAGCTGCCGTCCTAAGTTGGTGTTTCTTCACCAGCTGTAGAGTAGATCAGTGCCACCCTGCATGGTGAAAGGGCAGACGGAAAAACAGAAAAACAGAAAAACCTGGCACACGGCTCGGGCTCTGAGCTCCGCTTTGGTTACTGTGAGGTACTGTAGTTAATAGTACTGAGTCCCTGAGATTGCTTCACTTTAATTGCTGTCACCACTTTATATGTGGGGGTTGATCTAAATTCCAAGAGTGAAAAACGTGTACAATTTGTCAATGAAGTGGAGATGGCCATCGTGTCGGATCATGGGCTTGGAATTCAGTATCTCTAGGATGGTCCTGATTCAATATCTGCTGTGTTTCATGTTTATTATTTGGTTGGACACCGCCTGGGAGCGGGAATTTTGTGCAGAAACTGTCTGTACACTCTGGTCTTAGGGCACATTATGCAAGAGAGGTGGACACATCTGAGCAAGAATACTGAAGGCACAGTCAAAGAGAGGGTTTCGGATGAATTTAAAGAAGGGGCAGTCCCTGTGATTTTGGGAATGAGTTCCTGAGGGTGGGAGTATATAGATTGAATGGTGGGTCTTGTGTGGTGTGGGAGGGGCTGGCAGTAACCCAGAGTCGAAGGAATGAAGGCTGAGGGTTGGCACTGGAGAGGATTTCTGAGCTTGGGCTGGATTGGCTTGGGAGGGGTGGAGATTGGGAGAATGGCAAGGAGGGTATTTGAGAAACCAATCCTCGAGATGGTGAAGACTTGGATGAGAGTTTTGAGGTCAGGTTGTAAGCAATGTTGTGGAGGTGGAAGAAAGCAGTTTTTGAAACAGCCCAGATGTGGAGTGGAATGCTCAGCTCATGACTGAACAGAAGGGTGAGGTTCCACACCATTGGGTTCAGCCTGAGCAAGAGTCCAGCGAAGCGGGTTGAATTGGCACTGGAGACATAAGGATGCTGATGAGAGCCAAACAGGATTGCTTGAGTTTTTGCCAACACTAAACTGCAGGAAATTAGAATCGTTCAAGCCTTGATATTGGGCAGGCTGTTCGATAGTACAGTCAACGGTGGGCACAGTTCACCTACATGTGTGGATGTTGTCAACAAAGGATAGCATGTAAATAATGAATGTGAGAACCAAGGGTGGAGGAGGAGAATTGAGTGGTCTGCAAGGTCCAAGGTGGCAGAGAGATGGAAGGCGAGCGAACTATAGTTGCTGTCATTGGTGCTGCCGGAAACCAAATTAGAAATATTTATAACAGCAAGTGGTGGCACACGTGAGCACTTTGGAGAGTCATAGTGGTACGTTCAAGGACCTTGGTGTGAAAGAGAAGGATTGGCATGCAGCTTATGAAGATAGAGAGGTAAAAACAGAAAATGCTGGAGATACTCAGCAGGTCAGGCAGCACCTGTGAAGAGAGAAACAGAGTTAACGTTTCAGGTTGATGACCTTTCGTCAGAACTGGAAAAAAGCAGGAAATGGAACAAATTTTTAAGCAGGTGTAGGGGCTGGGAAAGGGGGGAGGGGATGAAAGAACAAAAGGGAAGGTCTGTGACAGGATAGAAGGCAGGAGAATTAAAGAGACATTAAGAGATATTCAAGACAAAAGGAGATGGTAATGGGACAGGTTAAGAAACAAAGGATGGCTCTAGATGAAGTGTAAATTGCGCTGGCAGAATGGAAGACAGCTGCCGTTGCTGCCTCGACCACCCTTTCAGGCAGTGAGTTCCAGATTCCAACCACCCTCTGGGTGAAAAAGTTTTTCCTCAAATCCCCTCTAAACCTCCTGCCCCTTACCTTGAAACTATGCCCCCTGGTTATTGACCCCTCTACTAAGGGGAAAAGTTCCTTTCTATCTCCCCTATCTATGCCCCTCATAATTTTGTACACCTCAATCAGGTCCCCCCTCAGCCTTCTCTGCTCTAAGGAAAACAACCCCAGCCTGTCCAGTCTCTTCATAGCTGAAGCGCTGCAGCCCAGGTAACATCCTGGTGAATCTCCTCTGCACCCTCTCCAATGCAGTCACATCCTACCTATAGTGTGGCAACCAGAACTGCACACAGTATTCCAGCTGTGGCCGAACTAGCGTTTTGTACAGCTCCATCATAACCTCCCTGCTCTTATATTCTATGCCTCGGCTAATGAAGGCAAGTATCCCATATGCCTTTTTAACCACCTTATCTACCTGTCCTGCTGCCTTCAGGGATCTATGTACAGTACATGCACACCAAGGTCCCTCTGATCCTCTGTCCTTCCTAGGGTCCTACCATTCATTGTGTATTCCCTTGCCTTGTTAGTCCTCCCAAAATGCATCACCTCACACTTTTCAGGGTTAAATTCCATTTGCCACTGTTCTGCCCATCTAACCAACCCATCTACAGTATATGGACTGATGGGATTTAGCCAGAGCAGGAGTGGAAGGGGACATCTGCTCTAGCCTATGACTCATGGATATAAGGTTATAAAGAGGTTGGGGTGGAGGATCATCAGTAGTTTGGAAGGGCCAATGGAAGTTTACGTTAGGCCAGAAGAGTGCTAGTTGAGAGACCGATTGATGAGAAGGGAGTTCAATATATTTTTATCCAGGGGCTGAAAAAGGTGAAGGAATAGGGTGGGCAGGGGAATGTGTGCAGGGTGAAGAGAAGTCATCAGAGATGGTCCTGTTGGTATGCTGACCTCGTTGATAGCAAGGTCGGGTGGGGGATGGAGGTGAGTGGAAGCATTCAGGTGGAGTATGAGATTCAGGAAAGAACCAAGAGTGAAGGAATCAGGAGGGACAATGAGTTAATATGTCCACGATTGGGGAGATGCTGAGTTGACTGGGGACAAAAGGGAAGAGTTCTTGGCGAGGAAAGCTCCAGGGATGGCAATCAATGAGGATTTTAGAGGAAAGCTACTCTTTGAAAAATCAGCGCTGAGTGAGTATGAAGATAGGCCAGCAGGCTTGGTTCATGGAGAGGTGTGGAAAGGGGCCGAGGAGCAGGAGGGTGGGGAGCGCTGGTCTGATGTAGCAGCCAGTATGTGTGCACAAGTGGACAAGGAACCACATTAACTACAAGTTCTGAATCAGGAAATGAACTGAGTTAAAGTTAGAGCTCGATCAAAGCATGCAGGCTAAGGAGGTGGAATCACTGCAGGGCAGATTGAGCATCTCATTGGTTTGACAGATGTAATTAGAATTGAGGTCATGTATCTCAACATCAGTGCAGTGGCTGTTTGAGCTCCGGAGTCCAGAGGGCCCGGGTCAGTTTATCTGGGGGGGGACCAATGTTATCTCTAAATTTTCTTTGTGCAGGGTGGGCTATAAACCCCTCTGAGCGTCACTTTCTGTCCATGGGCAGTTTACATTTTAAAACAGTAACCACTGAAAGCACATATACAACAATACAAGTAAATAAGGTTTATATTTATTGAACATGAGATGACTTACAATTACATTGTGCTGGAAATTTCTCCTGTCTGTCGTTCTCAGTTTACCAGTGATGGAAAATGTTGTCAAGGTTGGCGTCTCCATTTGCTGCGAGCTAGGATCTTATCCACATAAGATGGTCCGGATGGGTAACTTCCAGTAAGTTGCGAGACCTGGTTTGATCTGATTCATTAACCTGAAGCCACGCTCGCAATCAGCACTGGAGGCTTGAAAGGTGCCACAAATATCAACAAACCCAGCCAAGTCTGTAAACCGCTGCTCTTTCAGGGTGTAAGTTACCATGTTGGCAAATGGGCTAATTGCACCTGCTTTCAGTTTTTCCACAACGATAAGTTTATAGTCTGTGTATGCTTGCAGATGCGATCGGTTATTGATCCATCGGTTTGCACTGGTAGATTCAAGACTACCTGGTACTTGTGAACGAGTTTACTTACATTTTCTGTGCCGTAATCAAATCTGGCTGAAACCAATGCTTCAATATGGAACGCAGACCACTCTTGCAGCTCATTCTCCGGAAATCGAGCATCTAAATGTTCACATAGTTTTGTAATGAAACCGAGAATACCTGTTGTATCGGCGGTATTGGCGAGAGACGCCATTTCTTGTTTCGCTTTCTCACTCCAGTGAGTTTTTTCTGAGGTACTGGGCATGCATGTTTTCAATTTTAGCCTTTGCCTAGCGATAGGCTTCAATGACACTGAAACTACTACTTTGAAAAATGTGGCACAGTTCAGACAATCCCCCAAAACATCTAGGAGTCAGTGCAATATGATACTGCGGATCTGTAAGCTTTTTGAGGCAGTACTTCACTATAGGATCATTACCATTGGCTTCCACCTTGCAGTAGTCTACCAGTACATTGTAATTTCTCAGAAGGGCAGTTACAGCAAATTTATGTGATAACCAGCGCACTTCATTCAAAGGCCTGAATGATAATGCCTCAACTTTCAAAACACTGGCTAACTCAAACTTGGCTTTCTGAACAGATAATCTGCTAAATATTGCATATACAGTTTGTACTAGTGTTTCCACTTCTCTCATTATTGGTGCGTGTTTCCAAGCATCATCGATTCCCAGATCTTCTCTATGGGCAACCCAGTGTTGTTCTAGTAAGTGTGGTGTGTACTCTCTAAGCTGGGCAGCTATACCGTTACACCTACCCAGCATGACAGATGCGCCATCTGAAATCAGCACCACCATTCTCTGGATCCAGATTGTGATCCATGTTGAATTGCTTGATAGCCTCTGTAATGTTCTGAGCATTATATGCAGTTAACTGGGTAATGCCAACATATACAGCCTTGTGGCTGACATCATTCTTCTCTTTCAACTTGATGTACAGAGTTAACATTTTAATAAAAACATAAGGAATAGAAGCAGGAGTAGGCCGTATGGCCCCTCGAGCCAGCTTTGCAATTCAGTAAGATCATGGCTGATCTTTGACATCAACTCCACTTTCCCGCCCGACCCCCATACCCCTTGATTCCCCTCGAGTCCAAAAATCTATATCTCAGCCTTGTATATACTCAATGACAGAGCATCCACAGTAGAGAATTCCAAAGATTCACAACCCTCTGAGTGAAGAAATTCCTCCTCATCTCAGTCTTAAATGGCAGGCCCCTTATCCTGAGATTATGCCCCCTAGTTCTAGACTCTCCAGCCAGGGGAAGCAATCTTGGCATTTACCCTGTCAATCCCCTTCAGAATCTTGATGTTTCAATTCATTCTTCTAAACTCCAGAGAGTACAGGCCCATTCTACTGAGTCTTTCATCCTTCTTATCCCAGGAATCAATCTCATAGAATCATAGAATGGTTACAGCACAGAAGGGGTGGCCATTTGGCCCGTCGAGCCCGTGTCGGCTCTCTGCAAGAGCAATTCAGCTAGTCCCACTCCCCCGCCCTTTCCCCGTAGCCCTGCAAATTTCTTTCCTTCAGGTACTTACCCAATTCCCTTTTGAAAGCAACGATTGAGTCTGCCTCCGCCACCCTTTCAGGCAATGAATTCCAGATCCTAACCACTTGCTGCGTAAAAAAGGTTTTTCTTGCGTTGCCTTTGGTTCTTCTGCCAATCACCTTAAATCTGTGTCCTTTGGTTCTCGACCCTTCTGCCAATGGGAACAGTTTCTCTCTATCTACTCTGTCCAGACCCCTCAAGATTTTGAACACCTCTATCAAATCTCCTCTCAACCTTCTCTGCTCTAAGGAGAACAACCCCAGCTTCTCCAGTCTATCCACGTAACTGAAGTCCCTTGTCCCTGGAACCATTCTCGTAAATCTTTTCTGCACCCTCTCTAAGGCCTTCACTTCCTTCCTAGAGTGCAGTGCTCAGAATTGGACAGATTACTGCAGTTGAGGCCGAACCAGTGTTTTATAAGGGTTCATCATAACTTCCTTGCTTTTGTACTCTATGCCTCTATTTATGAAGCCCAGGATCCCGTATGCTTTTTTAACCGCTTTCTCAACCTGCCCGACCACCTTCAACAATTTGTGCACATGTACCCCCAGGTCTGTCTGTTCATGCACCCCCTTTAGGATCGTACCCTTTAGTTTATATTGCCTCTCCACGTTCTTCCTACCAAAATGTATCACTTCGCACTTTTCTGCGTTAAATTTCATCTGCCACTTGTCTGCCCATTCCACCAGCCTGTCTATGTCCTCTTGAAGTCTATCACTCTCCTCCTCACTGTTCACTATACTTCCAAGATTTGTCTCATCTGCAAATTTTGAAATTGTGCCCTGTACACCCAAGTCCAGGTCATTAATATGTATCAAGAAAAGCAGCAGTCTCAATACCGACCCCTGGGGAACACCACTGTATACCTTCCTCCAGTCCGAAAAACAACCGTTCACCACTACTCTCTGTTTCCTGTCACTGAGCCAATTTCGGATCCATGCTGCCACTGACCCTTCTATTCCATGGGCTTCAACTTTGCTGGCAATCTGGTGAACCTTCATTGCACTGCCTCCAAGGCAAGTCTATCCTTCCTTAGATAAGGAGACCAAAACTGCACAGTACTCCAGGTGTGGTCTCACCAAAGCCCTGTACAGTTGAAGCAAGGCTTCCTTACTCTTGTACTCTAACCTCCTCGCAATAAAGGCCAAAGTTCCATTTGCCTTCCTAGTTGCTTGCTTTACCTGCCTGCTAATTTTGTGTTTCTTGTACAAGGACACCCAAATCTCTCTGAACACCAACATTTAAAAAGTATTCTGTATTTCTATTCTTCCTACCAAAGTTCACATTTCCCCACATTATACTCCATCTGCTACCTTATTGCCCACTCACTTAACCTGTCTATATCCCTTTGCTGACTTTGTGTCCTCCTCGCAGTTTACTGTCCCACCTAGCTTTATATCGTCAGCAAACTTGGATACATTATACTCGGTCCCTTCATCTAAGTCATTAATAAGGATTATAAGTAGCTGAGGCCCCAGCACTGACCCTTGCGGCGCTCCACTAGTTACAGCCTGCCATCCTGAAAATAACCCGTTTATCCCTACTCTCTGTTTTCTGTCCGTTAACCAATCCTCTATCCATGCTAATACATTACCTCCAACCCCATGAGCTCTTATCTTGAGTAACAACCTTTTATGTGGCACCTTATCGAATGCCTTTTGGAAATCCAAATATACTACATCCACTGGCTCCCCTTTATCTACCCTGCTAGTTACATCCTCAAAAGACTCTAATAAATTTGTCAAACATGATTTCCCTTTCATAAAACCATTTTGACTCTGCCTAATCATATTATGATTTTCTAAGTGCCCTTTTACCACTTCCTTAATAATGGATTCTAGCATTTTCCCGACAACCGATGTCAGGCTAATTGGCCTGTAGTTCCCTGTTTTCTCTCTCCCTTCTTTCTTGAATAGCTGGGTTACATTTGCTACCTTCCAATCCACTGGGACCGTTCTAGAATCTTGGGAATTTTAGAAGATCACAACCAATGCATCCACTATCTCTGCAGTCACCTCTTTTAAAACCCTAGGATGCAGGCTATCAGGTCATGGGGATTTGTCAGCTTTCAGTCCCATTAGTTTCTCTAGTACTTTTTCTCTACTGATATTAATTACTTTAAGTTCCTCACTCTCATTAGCCCCTTGATTTCCCCACTATTTTTGGTATGCATTTTATGTCTTCTATTGTGAAGACAGATACAAAACATTTGTTTAACATCTCTGCCATTTCCTTATTCGCCATTATATTTTCTCCTGTCTCAGCCTCTAAGGGACCAATGTTTACTTTTGCTTCTCTCTTCCTTTTTGTAAATTGTAGAAACTCTTGCAGTCTGTTTTTATATTTCTTGCTAGTTTACTCTTGTATTCTATTTTTTCCCTTTTTATCAATTTTTTGGTCATCCTTTGCTGGTTTCTAAAACTTTCCCAATCCTCAGTCTTACTACTATTCTTTGCAACTTTTTTAGTTTAAAGCCCTAGCTACAGCTCTAGTTATTCAATTCATCAGGACACTGGTCCCAGCCCAGTTTAAGTGGAGCCCGTCCCAACTGAACAGCTCCCTCTTTCCCCAGTACTGATGCCAGTGCCCCATGAAGTGAAACCCCCATCTCCCACACCACTCTCTGAGCCACGCATTTAACACTCTGATCTGCTTGACCCTATGCCAGTTTGCACGTGGCTCAGCTTGTAATTCAGAGATTCTTACCCTTGAGGTTCTACTTATTAATTTAGACCCTAGCTTCCTCAAACTCCCTCAGCAGAACCTCATTCTTAGTTCTACCTATGTCGTTGGTTCCTATGTGGACCATGACTACTGGATCCTCTCCCTCTCGCTTCCAAGTTCTTCGGCAGCCGTGAGGAGATATCCTTAACCCTGGCAACACAGCCTTCGGGACTCCCGCTCGTGGCTGCAGAGAACAGTATCTATCCCCTTGACTATACTGTCCCTTACCACTACCACATTCCTTTTTTCTCCCCCCATTTGGATGGCCCCCTGTACCACGATGCCGTTGTCAGTTTGCGCATCCATCCTTTTTCTCATCCATACAGGCAGCAAGAACCTCGTACCTGTTGGACAAGGGCTGAGGCTCCTCCATCACTACATCCTGGGTCCCCATATTTGCCTGACTCGCAGTCACACCCTCCTGTCCCTGACTAACTCTAAAATACTACTTAACTTAAAGGGTGTGACTGCCTTTTGGAACTCTCCTCTTCCCTGATGCATCGCAATGTCTGCAGCTCGGACTCCAGCTCAACAACTCTGAGCTGAAGTTCCTTGAGTTGCAGATACTTATCACAGATCTCACTGCTCTCCACAAACTCCCACATGCTGCAGTTACGACACACTACCTTTCCTGCTATTTCTATCTAACCTTTTTATTTATTTAATTTATGCACAGGAATCATAGAATGGTTACAGCACGGAAGGAGGCCATTCAGCCCGTCGAGCCTGTGCCAGCTCTCTGCAAGAGCATTTCAGCTAGTCCCACTCCCCCGCCCTTTCCCCGTAGCCCTGCAAATTTCTTTCCTTCAGGTACTTACCCAATTCCCTTTTGAAAGCCACGATTGAGTCAGCCTCTACCACCCTTCCAGGCAGTGAATTCCAGATCCTAACCACTCGCTGCGTAAAAGTTTTTCCTCATGTCACCTTTGGTTCTTCTGCCAATCACCTTAAATCTGTGTCCTCTGGTTCTCGACCCTTCCACCAATGGGAACAGTTTCTCTCTATCTACTCTGTCCAGACCCCTCATGATTTTGAACACCTCTATCAAATCTCCTCTCTGCTCCAAGGAGAACAACCCCAGCTTCTCCAGTCTGTCCACGTAACTGAAGTCCCTCATTCCTGGAATCATTCTCGTAAATCTTTTCTGCAGCTTCTCTAAGGCTTTCACATCCTTCCTAAAGTGTGTTGGCCAGAATTGGACACACTCCTCCAGTTGGGGCCAAACCAGTGTTTTATACAGGTTCATCATAATTTCCACACTTTTGTACTCTATGCCTCTATTTTGAAGCCCAGGATCCCGTAAGCCTTTTTAACTGCTATTTCAACCTGCCCTGCCACCTTCAACGATTTATGCACACATACCCCCAGGTCTCTCTGTTCGTGCACCCCCTTCAGGATTGTACCATTTAGTTTATATTTCCTCTCCTCATTCTTTCTACCAAAATGTATCACTTCACACTTTTCTGCGTTAAATTTCCATCTGCCATGTGTCCGCCCATTTCACTAGCCTGTCTGTCTTCCTGAAGTCTATCACTCTCCTCCTCACTGTTCACTATACTCCCAAGTTTTGTGTCATCTGCAAATTTTGAAATTGTGCCCTGTACAATCTAGTCCAAGTCATTAATATATATCAAGAAAAGCAGTAGTCCTCGAACCGACCCCTGGGGAACACCACTGTATACCTTCCTCCAGTCCGAAAAACAACCGTTCACCACTACTCTCTGTTTCCTGCCCCTTAGCCAATTCCGTATCCATGCTGCCACTGTCCCTTTTATTCCATGGGCGTCAACTTTGCTGGCAAGCCTATTATGTGGCACTTTGTCGAATGCCTTTTGGAAATCCATGTACACTACATCAACCGCATTACCCTCATCAACTCTCTGTTACCTCATCAAAGAACTCAATCAAGTTAGTTTGCCTTTAACAAATCCGTGCTGGCTTTCCTTAATTAATCCAAGTGACTGTTAATTTTGTCCCTGATTACCGTTTCTAAAAGCTTTCCCACTACCGAGGTCAAACTGACTGGCCTACAGTTGCTGGGTTTATCTTTACAACCTTTTTTGAACAATGGTGTAACATCTGCAATTCTCCAGTCCTCTGGCACCACCCCTGTATCTAAGGAGGATTGGAATATTATGGCCAGTACCTCCGCGATTTCCCCTCTCAATTCCCTTAGCATCCTAGGATGCATCCCATCTGCTCCTGGTGATTTATCTACTTTAAGTGCAGCCAGCCTTTCTAATACCTCCTCTTTATCAATTTATCATAGAATGGTTACAGCACAGAAGGATGCCATTCGGCCCATTGAGCCTGTGCCGACTCTCTGCAAGAGCACTTCAGCTAGTCCCACTCCCCCTCCCTTTCCCCGTAGCCCTGCAATTTTTTTCCTTCAGGTACTTATCCAATTCCCTTTTGAAAGCCACGACTGAGTCTGCCTCGACCACCCTTCCAGGCAATGAATTCCAGATCCTAACCACTCGCTGCGTAAAAAAGTTTTTCCTCATGTCGCCTTTGGTTCTTCTGCCAATCACTTTAAATCTGTGTCCTCTGGTTCTCGACCCTTCCGCCAATGGGAACAGTTTCTCTCTATCTACTCTGTCCAGACCCCTCATGATTTTGAACACCTCTATCAAATCTCCACTCAACCTTCTCTGCTCTAAGGAGAATAACCCCAGCTTCTCCAGTCTGTCCATGTAACTGAAGTCCCTCATCCCTGGAACCATTCTTGTAAATCTTTTCTGCACCCTCTCTAAGGCCTTCACATTCTTCCTAAAGTGCGGTGTCCAGAATTGGACACAATACTGCAGTTGAGGCCGAACCAGTATTTTATAAAGGTTCATCATAACTTCCTTGCTTTTGTACTCTATGCCTCTATTTATGAAGCCCAGGATCCCGTATGCTTTTTTAACCACTTTCTCAACCTGCCCTGCCACCTTCAACGATTTGTGCACATGTACCCCCAGGTCGCTCTGTTCATGCACCCCCTTTAGAATTGTACCCTTTAGTTTATGTTGCCTCTCCTTGTTCTTCCTACCAAAATGTAACACTTTGCACTTTCCTGCGTTAAATTTCATCTGCCATGTGTCCACCCATTCCACCAGCCTGTCTATGTCCTCTTGAAGTCTATCACTCTCCTCCTCACTGTTCACTATACTTCCAAGTTTTGGGTCATCTGCAAATTTTAAAATTGTGCCCTGTACACCCAAGTCTAAGTCATTAATATATATCAAGAAAAGCAGTAGTCCTAATACCTTATCCTATCAAGTATCTCCACTACCTCCTCCTTTACTATGTCTATGGCAGCATCCTCTTCCTTGGTGAAGACAGATGCAAAGTACTCGTTTAGTGCCTCAACCGGACCCTCTGCCTTCATGCATAGGTCTCCTTTTTGGTTCCTAATTGGCTCCACCCCTCCTCTTACAACCCATTTACTATTTATATGCCTACAGAAGACTTTTGGGTGACCTATTATATTGGCTGCTATTCTCCCTCTTTGCCCCTCTTATTTTCTGAACTTTGTTTATAAAGCCTGATTCTCAGATGTCGGTGCTCTCATCAGCTATTAGCATATGAACTCCAGAACTGCGTACCTAGTTTTGGATTACCGAATGCCATTACTTAGTTTTGGATTACAGTGTTCATAGACTGTACAAACTCAAAGGCACAGTTCCTCTCCAACTGGAAGATTAACATATTTTGCTGCGTGGTCATTAATTTGCTACACCGACAACATGGATCCGTTTATTTTTAAACGGTGCTGGGTGATGTACTGAGTGGAGTGTCCCAGGGATCGGTGCTGGGTGATGTACTGAGTGGAGTGTCCCAGGGATCAGTGCTGGGTGATGTACTGAGTGGAGTGTCCCAGGGATCAGTGCTGGCTGATGTACTGAGTGGAGTGTCCCAGGGATTGATCAGTGCTGGGAGATGTACTGAGTGGAGTGTCCCAGGGATTGATCGGTGCTGGGAGATGTACTGAGTGGAGTGTCCCTGGGATCGGTGCTCGGTGATGTACTGAGTGGAGTGTCCCAGGGATCGGTGCTGGGTGATGTACTGAGTGGAGTGTCCCAGGGATCGGTGCTGGGTGATGTACTGAGTGGAGTGTCCCAGGGATCGGTGCTGGGAGAGTTACTGAGTGGAGTGTCCCAGGGATTGGTGCTGGGTGATGTACTGAGTGGAGTGTCCCAGGGATCAGTGCTGGGGAGATGTACTGAGTGGAGTGTCCCTGGGATCGATGCTGGGAGATGTACTGAGTGGAGTGTCCCAGGGATCAGTGCTGGGAGATGTACTGAGTGGAGTGTCCCAGGGATCAGTGCTGGGTGATGTACTGAGTGGAGTGTCCCAGGGATCGGTGCTGGGAGATGTACTGAGTGGAGTGTCCCAGGGATCGGTGCTGGGAGATGTACTGAGTGGGTGTCCCAGGGATCGGTGCTGGGTGATGTACTGAGTGGAGTGTCCCAGGGATCAGTGCTGGGAGAGTTACTGAGTGGGTGTCCCAGGGATTGGTGCTAGGAGATGTACTGAGTGGAGTGTCCTAGGGATTGATCGGTGCTGGGTGATGTACTGAGTGGAGTGTCCCAGGGATTGATCGGTGCTGGGAGATGTACTGAGTGGAGTGTCCTAGGGATTGATCGGTGCTGGGTGATGTACTGAGTGGAGTGTCCCAGGGATTGATCGGTGCTGGGTGATGTACTGAGTGGAGTGTCCCAGGGATTGATCGGTGCTGGGAGATGTACTGAGTGGAGTGTCCTAGGGATTGGTGCTGGGAGATGTACTGAGTGGAGTGTCCCAGGGATCAGTGCTGGGAGATGTACTGAGTGGAGTGTCCCAGGGATCGGTGCTGGGAGATATACTGAGTGGAGTGTCCCAGGGATCAGTGCTGGGAGATGTACTGAGTGGAGTGTCCTAGGGATTGGTGCTGGGAGATGTACTGAGTGGAGTGTCCTAGGGATTGGTGCTGGGAGATGTACTGAGTGGAGTGTCCCAGGGATCAGTGCTGGGAGATGTACTGAGTGGAGTGTCCCAGGGATCGGTGCTGGGAGATATACTGAGTGGAGTGTCCCAGGGATCGGTGCTGGGAGAGTTACTGAGTGGAGTGTCCCAGGGATCAGTGCTGGGAGAGTTACTGAGTGGGTGTCCCAGGGATTGGTGCTGGGGAGATGTACTGAGTGGGGTGTCCCAGGGATTGATCAGTGCTGGGTGATGTACTGAGTGGAGTGTCCCAGGGATTGATCAGTGCTGGGTGATGTACTGAGTGGAGTGTACCAGGGATTGATCGGTGCTGGGAGATGTACTGAGTGGAGTGTCCTAGGGATTGGTGCTGGGAGATGTACTGAGTGGAGTGTCCCAGGGATCGGTGCTGGGAGATATACTGAGTGGAGTGTCCCAGGGATCAGTGCTGGGTGATGTACTGAGTGGAGTGTTCTAGGGATTGGTGCTGGGAGATGTACTGAGTGGAGTGTCCCAGGGATCAGTGCTGGGTGATGTACTGAGTGGAGTGTCCCAGGGATCAGTGCTGGGAGATGTACTGAGTGGAGTGTTCTAGGGATTGGTGCTGGGAGATGTACTGAGTGGAGTGTCCCAGGGATCGGTGCTGGGTGATGTACTGAGTGGAGTGTCCCAGGGATCGGTGCTGGGTGATGTACTGAGTGGAGTGTCCCAGGGATCGGTGCTGGGGAGATGTACTGAGTGGGGTGTCCCAGGGATCGGTGCTGGGTGATTTACTGAGTGGTGTGTCCCAGGGGTCAGTGCTGGGAGATGTACTGAGTGGAGTGTCCCAGGGATCGGTGCTGGGGAGATGTACTGAGTGGGGTGTCCCAGGGATTTATCGGTGCTGGGAGATGTACTGAGTGGGTGTCCCAGGGATCGGTGCTGGGAGATGTACTGAGTGGGTGTCCCAGGGATCGGTGCTGGGAGATGTACTGAGTGGGGTGTCCCAGGGATCGGTGCTGGGTGATGTACTGAGTGGGGTGTCCCAGGGATTTATCGGTGCTGGGAGATGTACTGAGTGGGGTGTCCCAGGGATTGGTGCTGGGAGATGTACTGAGTGGGGTGTCCCAGGGATTTATCGGTGCTGGGAGATGTACTGAGTGGGGTGTCCCAGGGATCAGTGCTGGGAGATGTACTGAGTGGGTGTCCCAGGGATCGGTGCTGGGAGATGTACTGAGTGGGTGTCCCAGGGATCGGTGCTGGGGAGATGTACTGAATGTGGTGTCCCAGAGATCGGTGCTGGGAGATGTACTGAGTGGGGTGTCCCAGAGATCGGTGCTGGGTGATGTACTGAGTGGGGTGTCCCAGGGATCGGTGCTGGCAGATGTACTGAGTGGAGTGTCCCAGGGATCGGTGCTGGGAGATGTACTGAGTGGGGTGTCCCAGGGATCGGTGCTGGGAGATGTACTGAGTGGGGTGTCCCAGGGATCGGTGCTGGGGAGATGTACTGAGTGGGTGTCCCAGGGATCGGTGCTGGGGAGATGTACTGAGTGGAGTGTCCCTGGGATCGATGCTGGGAGATGTACTGAGTGGAGTGTCCCAGGGATCAGTGCTGGGAGATGTACTGAGTGGAGTGTCCCAGGGATCAGTGCTGGGTGATGTACTGAGTGGAGTGTCCCAGGGATCGGTGCTGGGAGATGTACTGAGTGGAGTGTCCCAGGGATTGGTGCTGGGAGATGTACTGAGTGGGTGTCCCAGGGATCGGTGCTGGGTGATGTACTGAGTGGAGTGTCCCAGGGATCAGTGCTGGGAGAGTTACTGAGTGGGTGTCCCAGGGATTGGTGCTAGGAGATGTACTGAGTGGAGTGTCCTAGGGATTGATCGGTGCTGGGTGATGTACTGAGTGGAGTGTCCCAGGGATTGATCGGTGCTGGGAGATGTACTGAGTGGAGTGTCCTAGGGATTGATCGGTGCTGGGTGATGTACTGAGTGGAGTGTCCCAGGGATTGATCGGTGCTGGGTGATGTACTGAGTGGAGTGTCCCAGGGATTGATCGGTGCTGGGAGATGTACTGAGTGGAGTGTCCTAGGGATTGGTGCTGGGAGATGTACTGAGTGGAGTGTCCCAGGGATCAGTGCTGGGAGATGTACTGAGTGGAGTGTCCCAGGGATCGGTGCTGGGAGATATACTGAGTGGAGTGTCCCAGGGATCAGTGCTGGGAGATGTACTGAGTGGAGTGTCCCAGGGATCGGTGCTGGGAGATGTACTGAGTGGAGTGTCCTAGGGATTGGTGCTGGGAGATGTACTGAGTGGAGTGTCCCAGGGATCAGTGCTGGGAGATGTACTGAGTGGAGTGTCCCAGGGATCGGTGCTGGGAGATATACTGAGTGGAGTGTCCCAGGGATCGGTGCTGGGAGAGTTACTGAGTGGAGTGTCCCAGGGATCAGTGCTGGGAGAGTTACTGAGTGGGTGTCCCAGGGATTGGTGCTGGGGAGATGTACTGAGTGGGGTGTCCCAGGGATTGATCAGTGCTGGGTGATGTACTGAGTGGAGTGTACCAGGGATTGATCGGTGCTGGGAGATGTACTGAGTGGAGTGTCCTAGGGATTGGTGCTGGGAGATGTACTGAGTGGAGTGTTCTAGGGATTGGTGCTGGGAGATGTACTGAGTGGAGTGTCCCAGGGATCAGTGCTGGGTGATGTACTGAGTGGAGTGTCCCAGGGATTGATCAGTGCTGGGTGATGTACTGAGTGGAGTGTCCCAGGGATTGATCAGTGCTGGGTGATGTACTGAGTGGAGTGTACCAGGGATTGATCGGTGCTGGGAGATGTACTGAGTGGAGTGTCCTAGGGATTGGTGCTGGGAGATGTACTGAGTGGAGTGTTCTAGGGATTGGTGCTGGGAGATGTACTGAGTGGAGTGTCCCAGGGATCAGTGCTGGGTGATGTACTGAGTGGAGTGTCCCAGGGATCAGTGCTGGGAGATGTACTGAGTGGAGTGTCCCAGGGATCAGTGCTGGGAGATGTACTGAGTGGAGTGTTCTAGGGATTGGTGCTGGGAGATGTACTGAGTGGAGTGTCCTAGGGATTGGTGCTGGGAGATGTACTGAGTGGAGTGTCCCAGGGATCGGTGCTGGGTGATGTACTGAGTGGAGTGTCCCAGGGATCGGTGCTGGGTGATGTACTGAGTGGAGTGTCCCAGGGATCGGTGCTGGGTGATTTACTGAGTGGTGTGTCCCAGGGGTCAGTGCTGGGAGATGTACTGAGTGGAGTGTCCCAGGGATCGGTGCTGGGGAGATGTACTGAGTGGGGTGTCCCAGGGATTTATCGGTGCTGGGAGATGTACTGAGTGGGGTGTCCCAGGGATCAGTGCTGGGAGATGTACTGAGTGGGTGTCCCAGGGATCGGTGCTGGGAGATGTACTGAGTGGGTGTCCCAGGGATCGGTGCTGGGGAGATGTACTGAATGTGGTGTCCCAGAGATCGGTGCTGGGAGATGTACTGAGTGGGGTGTCCCAGGGATCGGTGCTGGGGAGATGTACTGAGTGGGGTGTCCCAGAGATCGGTGCTGGGTGATGTACTGAGTGGGGTGTCCCAGGGATCGGTGCTGGCAGATGTACTGAGTGGAGTGTCCCAGGGATCGGTGCTGGGAGATGTACTGAGTGGGGTGTCCCAGGGATCGGTGCTGGGAGATGTACTGAGTGGGGTGTCCCAGGGATCGGTGCTGGGGAGATGTACTGAGTGGGTGTCCCAGGGATCGGTGCTGGGGAGATGTACTGAGTGGGGTGTCCCAGGGATCGGTGCTGGGAGATGTACTGAGTGGGGTGTCCCAGGGATCGGTGCTGGGGAGATGTACTGAGTGGGTGTCCCAGGGATCGGTGCTGGGAGATGTACTGAGTGGGGTGTCCCAGGGATCGGTGCTGGGGAGATGTACTGAGTGGGGTGTCCCAGGGATCGGTGCTGGGGGGTCATGAGGCTGTTTTGCTGAAGTTGTGCAGTGCTCTGTATGGGCAACATTTTGAAAGCACTGTTAATCTTTGGTCACTGAAATATGGGAGATCTAATTTTCAGTAAGGGACATCAGTCCGATCCCTTGTCTGGGCTCAGTTACCAGAATCGGCTAGAAAACTGGGACTCTTTGGCCATGGTTGGAGGGCGCATGAGAGGTGATTTAACAAGTGAATAATGTCCTGCAATGGTAGAGGTATGAACTGGTGAAAAGCTGGTTCAGGAGTCATGCCAAGAAGCATTTCATAAGTGTGATTGGTAACTGGATCCATCAGCTCCTCACTCCCAGAGGGGATCTGTGCTGAAATGGAGTGCAGGTCTGCAGTGTTGTAGCTCCCTCTTCCTGGTCCCCCGCCCCCTCTTCCCGACACCTCCACCACCCCCCCACCCCGCCCCCCCCCCCCCCCCCCCCCCCCCTCCCTGGACCTATGAGACCCTTGGGGCTGAGCGTTTCCCGATTGCTTCCTGCACTCCTGCCTCAGCCTTTGGTTTCTAACCTCACTGTTGCTTCTCCTTTGCACAGATCAAAGAAGATGAACGGGTCACTGGATCACCCCGACCAGCCTGACATCGATTCCATCAAGATGTTTGTGGGTCAGATTCCACGGTCCTGGTCGGAGAAGGAACTGAAGGAGCTCTTTGAGCAGTATGGTGCCGTGTATGAAATCAATGTACTCCGAGACAGAAGTCAGAACCCCCCTCAGAGTAAAGGTGAGCTCGCCAAAATCTAATGCACCTACACAGGATATACGGCCCAGAAACAGGCCATTCGGCCCAACCAGTCCATGCCGGCGTTTATGCTCCACTTGAGCCTCCTCCCATCTTTCCTCATCTAAATCTATCAGCATAACCCTCTATTCCCTTCTCCCTCATGTGCTTGTCTAGCCTCCCCTTAAATATAGGGGGTATGATTAAGAAGTTTGCAGATGATACTAAAATCGGCTGTATGGTTGATACTGAAGAAGGAAGCTGTAGACTGCAGGAAGATATCAATAAATTGGTCAGGTGGGCAGAACAGTGGCAAATGGAATTCAATCTGGAGAAGTGTGAGGTAATGCATTTGGGGAGGGCTAACAAGGAAAGGCAATACACAATAAATGGTAGGACACTGAGTAGTGTAGAGGAACAAAGGGACCATGGAGTGCATGTCCATAGATCCCTGAAGGTAGCAGGCCAGGTAGATAAGGAGGTTAAGAAGGCATACGGAATGCTTGCCTTTATTAGCCGTGGCATAGAATACAAGAGCAGGGAGGTTATGCTTCAACTGTATAAAACACTAGTTAGGCCTCAGCTAGAGTACTGCGTGCAGTTCTGGTCACCACATTACAGGAAAGATGTGATTGCACTAGAGAGGGTACAGAGGAGATTTACAAGGATGTTGCCGGGAGTAGAGAATCTTAGCTGTGAGGAAAGACTGGATAGGCTGGGTCTGTTTTCCTTGGGACAGAGGAGGCTGAGGGGAGACCTTATTGAGGTGTATACAATTATGAGGGGCCTAGATAAAGTGGATAGAAAGGGCCTATTTCCCTTAGCAGAGCGGTCAAAAACCAGGGGGCACAGATTTAAAGTAATTGGGGGAAGGTTTAGAGGGGATTTGAGGGGAAATTTCTTCACCCAGAGGGTTGTGGGGGTCTGGAACTCACTGCCTGAAAGGGTGGTAGAGGCAGGAACCCTAACCACATTTAAAAAATACTTGGATGTGCACTTGACATGCTGTAACCTGCAGGGCTACGGACCAAGAGGTGGGAAGTGGGATTAGGCTGGATAGCTCTTTGTTGTCCGGTGCGGGCACGATGGGCCGAAATGGCCTCCTTCCGTGCTGTAACTTTCTATGATTTCTATGACATGCATCTATACTATTTGCTTCAACCACTCCCTGTGGTAGCGAGTTCCACATTCTCACCACTCCTTGGGTAAATAAGTTTCTTCTGAATTCCCTGTTGAATTTCTTGGTGACTATCTTATATTGATGGCCTCTAGTTATGCTGTTCCCCACAATTGGAAACATTCTCTTTGTATCCACTCTATCAAAACCTTTCATAATTTTATAGACCTCTATTAGGTCACCCCTCAGCCTTTTTTCAAGGGAAAGAGACCCAGCCTGTTCATCTTTTCCTGATATGTATACTCTCGCATTTCTGGTATCATCCTTGTAACTCTTCTCTGCACCCTCTCCAGTGGCTCTATATCCTTTCTATAATATGGCGACCAGAACTGAACGCAGTACTCCACGTGTGGTCTAATCAAGGTTCGATACAAGTTTAGCATAACTTCTCTACTTTTCATTTCTATCCCTCTAGAAATAAACCGTAGTGCTTGGTTTGCTTTTTTATGGCCTTGCTAACCTGTGGCGCAACTTTTAGTGATTTGTGTATTTGTACTCAGAGATCCCTTTGTTCCTCTACCCCACCTAGACTCGCACCTTCTAAGTGATAAGTGGTCATGATGTGGAGATGCCGGTGTTGGACTGGGGTGGACAAAATTGAGAAGTCGCGCAACACCAGGTTATAGTCCAACAGTTTTATTTGAAATCGCAAGCTTTCGGAGCTATCGATCGCCCCTTCCTCAGGTGAAGTAAAGAGATACAGAATCGCCAAAGCATATATAGATAGAGAACAATGCATGTGTTACTTACAAAAGCAGACGACTACATTTAAATCACCCTGACTGTTTATCTGCCGAGGTGTGACAAAAGGCAATCAGGTCACATCAAAGACATAGCAAGATACAACTGAGACAATGAGGTGGAGTCACAGGGGGTCTAACGTGTCAAAAGCTGCAGTCTGTATATAAAACGATAAACTTTAAAATTTTTACTTTTTTACTGGGAATCACATCTGTGAACAAGCCAACGACGACTCGAGTCCGGATCACGTCATGTATCGTAACATAAACCCAAGATCCCGGTTGAGACCGTCCTCATGAGTGCGGAACTTGGCTATCAGTTTCTGCTCGATGATTTTGCGTTGTCGTGTGTTACTAAGGCCGCCTTGGAGAAGTGTTCCCTCCCAGTCGGGGAACACTTCAGCAGTCAAGGACATTCAGCCTCGGATCTGCGGGTAAGCGTTCTCCAAGGCGGCCTTAGTAACACACGACAACGCAAAATCATTGAGCAGAAACTGATAGCCAAGTTCCGCACTCATGAGGACGGTCTCAACCGGGATCTTGGGTTTATGTCACGATACATGACGTGATCCGGACTCGAGTCGTCGTTGGCTTGTTCACAGATGTGATTCCCAGTAAAAAAGTAAAAATTTTAAAGTTTATCGTTTTACATACAGACTGCAGTTTTTGACACGTTAGACCCCCTGTGACTCCACCTCATTGTCTCAGTTGTATCTTGCTATGTCTTTGATGTGACCTGATTGCCTTTTGTCACACCTTGGCAGATAAACAGTCAGGGTGATTTAAATGTAGTCGTCTGCTTTTGTAAGTAACACATGCATTGTTCTCTATCTATATATGCTTTGGCGATTCTGTATCTCTTTACTTCACCTGAGGAAGGGGCGATCGATAGCTCCGAAAGCTTGCGATTTCAAATAAAACTGTTGGACTATAACCTGGTGTTGTGCGACTTCTCAATTAAGTGATAAGTGACCTCCCTACCAAAATGTAATACCTCACATTTATCTGTGTTGAACTTCATTTGCCAATTATTTGTCCATTCTGCAAGTTTATTAATGTCCTCCTGTGATTTGTTGAAGTCCTCCTCAGTATTGACCAATCCCCCCCAATTTGGTATCATCCGCAAATTTAGAAATTGTGTTTTTGATTCCAAAGTCTAAATCGTTAATGTAAATTGTGAACAGCAGTGGTCCCAGCACTGATCCTTGTGGAACAACACTACCCACCTTCTGCCACTGTGAATAGCTACCCTTTACTCCCACTCTCTGCTTTCTGTCTTGAAGCCAGCTAGCAATCCATTCTGCTACTTGTCCCCTGACTCCGCATTCCCTGATCTTATTCATTAGTCTATTATGGGGTACCTTCTCGAAGGCCTTTTGAAAATCTAGATAAATTACATCTACTGCATTGCCAGTATCTACTCTGTCTGTTACCTCTTCAAAGAATTCAATGAGGTTGGTCAAGCAAGATTTTCCCTTTTGAAATCTGTGCTGACTATTCATTATTATACTTTTCATTTCTAGATGTTCTTCTATTCTCTCCTTTTAGTAGGGATTCCATTATTTTTCCTCCCACCAATGTTAAGCTGACTGGTCTATAATTCCCTGGACATGTTCTATCCCCCTTCTTAAATATCGGTATTACATTAGCTATCCGCCAGTCCTCTGGCACTACACCTTCTTCTAATGAATTATTAAATAGGTGTAGTAATGCCTCGGCTATCTCTTCCCTAGATTCTTTTAAAATGCGTGGATGCAATCCATCCGGACCAGGGGTTTTATCCTATTCGAATTTGATTAGTTTCTTTAATAGATCCCCTTTTTTATTTTGAATACACTTATCTCATTACTCATCATCCAATATCATGTCCACCTGTTCTATCTCCCTGGTAAATACCGAAGCGAAATAATGATTTAATATTTCTGCCATCTCCCTAACGTTACCTGTGGTATTGCCCTGTCTATCCCTTAATGGCCCTATTCCCATCCCAACCTTCCTTTTTTATTGATGTGCCTGTAAAATATTTTACTATTTTGTTTTATGTTCCTTGATAATTTAATTTCATAGTTCCTCTTTGCCTTCCTAATTGTTTTTTTAACTTCTCTCCTAATCCCTTCGTATTCTCTCATCATGCACTCCCCTGCTGTCTATGTACTTAATGTATGCCTCTTTCCTTACCCTCAATTGTACCCTTATGTCTTTATTCATCCATGGAGTCTCATTAGTGTTTAGTTTGTTCTTTCCTTTTAGCGGAATATATTTTTCCTGCACTCTGTTGAACACCATTTTAAATGTTTCCCATTGTCGTTCTATATCGTTGTTTGCCAATATTGTTGTCCATTTTACCTTCCCAAGTTCTATTCTCAGCCCCTCAAAATCAAGCTTTTCTCCAATCTATTAACCTGGTTTTTGTCATACTTATGTCCTTCTCTGTTATCATCATAAAGCGTATTATATTATGGTCACTATTGCGTATATGTTCCCCTACTTTTACTTCTCTTATTTGCTCATATTATCCCCATAACTAGATCCAATCGTGAATCCTCCCTTGTTGGGCTTTTTACATATTGGGTTAGAAAGGAGTCCTGTACACATTGTAGGAACTCCATTCCCTTATCCCCTTTACCTACCTCTTCTTTCCAATTAATATTGGGGTAGTTGAAATCCCCCATTATTATTATTTTGTACTCATTTCTCTAATTTGTCTGTATATTTCTTCCTCCACCTCCCTTCCACTATTAGGTGGTCTGTAGACTACGCCTATTAGTGTGATTGATCCTTTATTATCTTTTATCTCTATCCATATGGATTCTATTTTTGTCTTGCTGATATCTATGTCCCTTTTTTCTACTGCCATTATGTTATCCCTAATAAGTACAGCTACTCCACCTCCCCTTTTTCCCTCCCTATCTTTTCTAAATATGTTATACCCTGCAATGTTTAATTCCCAGTCCTGATTTTTCTGTAGCCATGTCTCAGTAATCCCTACTATGTCTGGTTCCTCCCAACGCATGATTGCCTCCAGCTCCCCTGTTTTAATACGGACACTGTGTGCATTGCTGTACAGACAGTTTAACTCATTTTAATAGGATTTCCTCTCTCTTTATGTTTAACCATTTTTTAGACTCCTGTTCGATAACTCTATTTGCTCCCTTGCTGTCAATGTCCTCCCTTACTTTATTCTTTCTTCTGCTCACCTTTCCTGTTTTGTTTATATTTAGGCTGCTTACGTTTCTTGTAGATCCCTCCCCCCCCCCCCCCCCCCCCCCCTTTACTAGTTTAAAGCCTTTGCCACCTCCCTATTTACCCTTTCCGCCAGGACACGGGTTCCATCCCGGTTCAGGTGGAGCCCGTCCCATCGGTACAGCTCCTTCCTATCCCAGAACTGGTGCCAGTGTCCCATGAAAAGGAACCCCTCTTTCCCACACCAGCCCTTTAGCCACATGTTAATTCTCCTGATCCGTCTGCTTCTGTGCCAGTTTGCATGTGGCTCGGGCAATAATCCAGAGATTATTACCCCCGAGGTCCTGCTTTTTAATTTAGATCCTAACTCCTGATACTCTTTCAGCAAGACCTCCTCCCTGTTCCTACCTATGTCATTTGTTCCAACATGGACCATGACCACTGGATTTACCCCCTCCCTTTCCAAGTTTCTCTTCAGCCGCCGTGAGATATCCCTTACCCTGGCAACACACCCTTCGGGATTCTCGTTCTTGGCTGCAGAGGATGCCATCTAGCCCCCTAAATATAGAGTCCCCTATCACTACCATATTTCTCTTCTGCTCTCCCCCCCCCACCGCCCCCTCACCCCTTCGACAGCCTTCTGAGCCACGGTGCCATGGTCTGCATGTGGCTGTCCACCCTGCAGTCTTTCTCCTTGTCCTCACAGGTAGTGAGTACATCGTACCTGTTGGACAGGACCAGTGTCTGCGGGACCTCCTTCTCAACCTCCCTTAAATCCCCGCGACCCGTCTCCCTAACAGTCGCACCCTCCCATTCCTCAACCTGTGCTTTCCTCTGGGGTGGGACTGTATTCTAGATAAAACTGTCCAGAAATTCCTCCCCCTCCCTTATGTGTCTGAGTGTCTCCAACTCGCACTCCAGCTCAATGACTCTGAGCCGGAGAGATTCAAGATGGAGACATCTTCTGCAGATGTGTTTGCTCGGGACAGTCTCGCCATCCACAAGCTCCCACATACTGCAGTCCAGATACACAACCTGCCCTGCCATATGTTAGACTAGCCTTATTTTATTTATTTAATTAATTAAAGTCTTTATTCAACAATTATTTATAGTTATATTAAATAGTTGAACTAGTTAAGCTATAAATTTATACGTTATAGTTTCCTGGTCCTAGTTTAAACCACTGTCCTAGGTTAGAGAGAAAAAAAACCTTAATACTCACCAACCAATCATCTACCTGCTGTCCTGTGACGTCACTCTTGGTTTATTTTTGGAAATCGTTGACTGTTCGACCGCTGCTGGTGTCTCCAATCAGGTCGGAGTCTACCAACGCCAATCTTAGGGTAGACTCTGCGATAATTACAAGATGCAACTCAGCACTTGGATGGTATTTTGTGAAGGTTCTGTGACTGTGCTCTTAGTCAAACAAGTTCTGGGTGCCCAGGGTGTTTTAGAAATGCAGTCATGATGCTGACCTTTCTAGCCCTTGAGTGGGACTGACTGACCAGGTTGGGAGAGAGGCAAAGGGCAGCAGTGACTTTTGTGAGTGCAGACCACACATTGCTGCGTGCTCTGGAGCTCTCGCAGGGAATGGTACCGGGGAGGGGGCAGTTCCTGCAGCACCTCATTGCAGAATAAGTGGTGCAGGAGCTGAGGTGGCTGCACCCTGCTGGTGTGTGTGGCGGGGAGCTGAGACCTAGTCGAGGCACAGGGGTTGGTAGAGACTTGAAGCTCCCCTCATGGTAATGCGGGGCAGGGCCGAGTGTCGAATGGAGCCCTGCTACTTTGCCACAGGTTGGGCTGTTCTTCAGACTTGTTCTTCAGCACCTGGAGGGAAGGTGGATCAACTGACAATTGGTCAGTCCCTCTCGCCCAGAGCATGTGGGGAGGGCCACAAGGTGCTGGGATTTGACAGGTGAGGCGGCATTCCGGCTGTTTACTCTGTGTTTTTCTTTCTAGGTTGTTGCTTTGTAACATTTTATACCCGTAAAGCAGCACTAGAAGCACAAAACGCTCTTCACAATATGAAGATTCTCCCTGGGGTGAGTATGTCCGTATTAGCTGTCACACTTTACCACCAGATCAGGATCACGGGCCTATTCTGTGCCCGCCTATGGGGATCCTAACTTTTAAACAAAGCTGACACCATTCACTCGCCTGCAGTCAAATATGGGACTGTTTCAGGGCGGCCAGTCACTCCAGTATGCTGACACAGCTACTCCACATCTGGCCTTGCCGCGAGTCGTACAGGATCTGTGCCGGTCGTCGGGAGATGTAATCGAGGTCCAGGATGAGGAGAGACCCATACATCAACTTTCCCTGTTACAACATCCATAACCTGTGTTTTTCTGTCTGCTCCCAATTTGTGGGTTATTCTCACTCCCAGCAGAGTTTTTTGTGATGTATTTTATGTTTACTAAATTATGCTCTTGTGGCGTCGCACACGGGGAAGCGAGACTAAGTGTCGTATTCAGGTGGAGTTAGAGGGTGGAGGAGAACTGGACCAGGGATGTAATTCAGCCCCTGTTTGGAACTCATACACACTCATTATTTTTCCATTATAAATTCCTATGCCCACATTTATAATGGAAAGTGCCCATGTCTACGAAATTGGCTTAAGTGATAGAAAACAGAGAGTAGTGGTGAACGGTTGTTTATCGGACTGGAGGAAGGTATACATTGGGGTTCCCCAGGGGTTGGTATTAGGATCACTGCTTTTCTTGATATATATTAATGACTTGGACTTGGGTGTACAGGGCACAATTTCAAAATTTGCAGATGACACAAAACTTGGAAGTATAGTGAACAGTGAGGAGGATAGTGATGGGCTTCAAGAGGACTTAGACAGGCTGGTGGAATGGCCGGACACATGGCAGATGAAATTTAACACAGAAAAGTGCGAAGTGATACATTTTGGTAGGAAGAACGTGGAGAGGCAATATAAACTAAAGGGTACAATCCTAAAGGGGGTGCATGAACAGACAGACCTGGGGGTACATGTGCACAAATCATTGAAGGTGGGAGGGCAGGTTGAGAAAGCAGTTAAAAAAGTATACGGGATCCTGGGCTTCATAGAGGCAGAGTGTACGAAAGCAAGGAAGTTATGATGAACCTTTATAAAACACTGGTTCGGCCTCAACTGAAGCATTGTGTCCAATTCTGGGTACCGTACTTTAGGAAGGATGTGAAGGCCTTAGAGAGGGTACAGAAAAGATTTAAAAGAATGGTTCCAGAGATGAGGGACTTCAGTTAAGTGGAGAAGCTGGGGTTGTTCTCCTTAGAGCAGTGAAGGTTGACAGGAGATTTGATAGAGGTGTTCAAAATCATGAGGGGTCTAGACAGAGTAGATAGAGGGAAAGTGTTCCCATTGGCGGAAAGGTCGAGAACCAGAGGACACAGATTTAAGGTGATGGCAGAAAAACCAAAGGCGACATGAGGAAAAACTTTTTTACACAGCGAGTGGTTAGGATCTGGAATGCACTGCCTGGAAGGTTGGTGGAGGCAAATTCAATCGTGGCTTTCAAAAGGGAATTGGATAAGTACCTGAAGGAAAAAAATTTGCAGGGCTGCGGGGAAAGGGCGGGGGAGTGGGACTAGCTGAAGTGCTCTTGCAGAGAGCCGGGACGGGCCAAATGGCGGCCTCCTGTGCTGTAATCATTCTATGATTTCAGGTAAACTTGTCACGCTGTAATTACACCCTCCATCCATGTATATGCTGCAGCACCACCACTGGTAGGAGCTTGTAATTACAGTGTGACACGTTTATATAGGCAGGTCCCATTATAACTGGACAAAGGATATTTATAATGGGAAAAGATGACAGTGCAAGATTTATTTTATATTATATTACATCTGCAACCTGTAGCCTGCAATTTCTGTGCCAAATGGGAACTTCAGGACACTTCATGTGTCCCGGAGGCCCACGTGTGTAGGAAGTGCCTCCAGCTGCTCGAACTCTGAGGGTTTCTGAGATTGAGGGGCAGTTGGATTCACTGCAGGACATACGGGAGGCCGAATGTTTACTGGATCGGAGGTTCCAGGAGATGGTCACCCCACAGCCAGATAGAGTTCAGAATAGCAAGTGGGTGGCCACCTGGAAGGGTAGGAAGAGGCAGGCAGTGCAGAAATCCTCCGGGATTGTGGAACTCTCAAACAGATATTCAGCATTTAAAACGGGTGAGGGTGACGACGCCTCAAAGGAGTGCAGTCCTGAGCCTGGCACCGTGACGCAAAGGACTGCACGGAGGGTATAACAAATCATAGGAACGCAGTGGTAATTGGAGATTCGATAGTCGGGGGACAGACAGGCCGTTCTACCATCGACGTGAGTCCCATATGGTATGTTGTCTCCCTGGTGCCAGGGTGAGGGACATCACGGGGAGGGTGCAGAACATTCTGCGGGCGACGGGAAAGAGGCAAAAGTCGTGGTCCATGTAAGAACCAACGATACAGGGAGGAAGTCGGTTGAGCTCCTGCAGTCAGAGTTTAAGAAGCATGGGAGGAAGTTAAAAAGCAGGACCTCAAATGTAGTAATCTCTGGATTACTCCCAGTGCCACACGCTAGTGAGAATTGAAATAGGAGGATATGCAGGTTGATGCGTGGCTAGAGAAATGGTGGAGGAGAGAAGGCTTCAGATTCCTGGGACATTGGGACCAGTTCTGTGGCAGGAGGGACCTGTTCAAGATGGACGGGTTGCACCTGAACAGTGATGGGGCCAGTATCCTTGTGGGCAGGTTAACGAGCGCTGTGGGGGAGGCTTTAGAATAATTCGGCAGGAGTGGGCACCAAGATGTAGATTTAAAAAATAGAAACAAACTGGGAGAAACAGTTAGAAATAATACAGAATTAGGTGGGATCATAGAAAATACAAAAAGGTCTAAATTAGGTTTAGTGTAAATGTGTGCAAATGCACAAAGTGTGGTTAATAAGGTTGGTGAGCTGCAGGCGCAAATAGCCACGTGGGAATATGATGTAGTGATAACTGAGACCTGGCTCAAAAAAGGGAGGATTGGATGCTTAATATTCCTGGTTACAAGGTATTCAGGAAAGATAGGGAAGGAAAAAAGGAGGAGCTGTAGCAGTTTTATTAAGGAAAATATTCGAGCTAGAAAGAGAGAATGTCCTTGATGGATTGAAGGGATATTTACTAGTCCTAGCCCCTTTAGGGCTACCCCAGATCAGGCGTATTTCTCAGATGTTCACTTTCAACTAAAGTTTGAGGTAGCCGAATCCTAAAGACGCTTAATTGGGTCTAAAGGTCCGGGCTATCTCTCCCTAAAGGAAAGGAACAACCCGAGAATGTTACCGTCCTCCAGATAGCACTTTTAATAAGTTTAGCTGGATTGTAAAGTTCCGGATATTATGAGGGTCCGGAAAACTCCCTCAGAATTCTGCAACTCCTCACCAAAGAGTGTACAGAGATTGAGTTCACGAGTTTTTGATACAGAAGTCTTATGTGAGACAATTCTAAAAATATATAGATTTATTAAAGAACCGACATGCAATTTACAGGTGGTGAGTCAATCGCAACATTAACAGTTCCAAAAAGAGAAAAAACGTGATCTTTTTAACAGAGAATCTTACTTTCAAATCTTAACTTCACTACAGTATTACAGTTCTTAAAGTTCTTATACAGGCAGGATATCCACCAATATCAAATACCTTTGATCCCCGAGGTACAGAGTTGGAGACTACAGAGCCGCCTCTGAAGCCGAGAACCACTTTGCCCGATTAAAGCGAGTCTGTTATCCCATTTGAGAGTTCAATATTTATACCTTTTTCCAGTGGTATTTCCTTTAAGGTTTTCTGCTGATGCAAGTTAATTATCTCTAGTCATTTTTCTGCCAACCTCTGCAACTCTTACTGCCACCTCAGCTGGTAGCATTACAGAATCATGTCTCATCTCTAAGTGTTCTAAGTTTACCATCTAAAAAACGGTATGACGGCAGGTGCTCCTTACTTTGTCATCTTTACGAGGGCAAATGTTCCTTATCTTATGTGCTTCTTTACGAAGTTTAAATTAGAACACCTTATCCAGGGTGAACCATTGTTTCGTTCCCAAAAGGTCAGCTTGTCGGAGCCCTTCACCTTCTGTTTCAATAAGGTTATTTATTCAGGGTCAACAACTGTCTTATCTCAATAGCCAGAATACTTTCATAGCTATTTCATAGTTAGGTTTCTAACTTTCCAAACCCAGCTTGTCATGTTTTAATAAGGCCAGAATTCTTTCATAAGAAAGTGTATTTTTCCGAATAGGTTATATGGCTTATTCCTTCACACTATTTGGTTGGAGTTGAGAAACAATAGAGGAGCTATTATGCTATTTGGTGTATTTTATAGGCCACCATATAGTGGGAAGGAGATGGAGGAGCAGATTTGCAGGGAAATTACTGAGAGGTGCGTGAACTATAGAGTAGTGATAATGGGAGACTTTAACTACCCCAATATTGAATGGGGCAGTGATTGTGTTAAAGGCAGAGAGGGGGAGGAATTTCTGAAATGTGTTCAGGAGAACTTTTTTGATCAGTATGTTTCCTGCCCAATGAGGAAGGAGGCATTTCTGGATCTAGTCCTGGGGAATGAAGTGAGTCAATGGAGACTGTCACAGTGGGGGAGCATCTCGGGAATAGTGATCATAGTATCATAAGGTTTAGATTAGTTATGGAGAAGGACAAGGAGCAATCTAGAATAAGGATACTGAACTGGAGGAGGGCTAATTTCAGCAAATTGAGGAGGGATCGGGCCCAGGGAAATTCGAGTCAAAGACTGGCAGGCAGAAATGTAATGGAGCAATGGGCGGCCTTTAAAGAGGAGATGGTTCAGGTACAGTCTAGGTACATTCCATGGGGGAAAGGGAGGGCATCCAAAGCCAGAGCTCCCTGGGTGATGAAGGAGTTAGAGAGTATTATGAAGTAGAAAAAGAGGGCAAATGACAGATGTCAACTTGATAATACAAGGGAGAATCAGGCTGAATATAAAAAGTACAGAGAAGAAGTGAAAAAGGAAATGAGGGGCAAAGAGACAGTATGAGAATAGATTGGCGGCTAACATAAAAGGGAATCCAAAGGTCTGCTATAGGCATATTCACAGTAAAAGGGTTGTCAGGAGCAGTGGGGCTGATTAGGAACCAAAATGGAGATCTATTGGTGGAGGCAGAAGGCATGGCTGAGGTACTAAATGAGTACTTTGCATTGATATTTACCAAGGAAGAGGACTTTGCCAAAGCTATGATTATCGAGGTTGTTGTCGGGATACTGGATGAGAGAAAAATAGATAGAGGAGATACTAGAAAGGCTGACCGTACTTAAAGTGGATAAATCGCCTGGTGCGGATGGGATGCATTCTAGGCTGCTGAGGAAAGTAAGGGTAGAAATTGCAGAGGTGCTGGCCGCGATCTTCCAATCCTCCTTAGATACAGGGTGGGGCCCAGAGTACTAGAGGATTTCAAATGTTACACCCTTGTTCAAAAGAGGGGAAATGGGATAAACCTGGCAATTACAGGCCAGTCAGTTTAATGTCGGTGGTGAGGAAGCTTTTAGAAACAATAATCTGGGAGAAAATGAACAGCCACTTGAACAAGCATGGACTAATAAAGGAGAGCCAGCACTCCTTGTTAAGGGCAAATCGTGTTTGGCTCACTGGATTGAATTTTTTGAGCTAACGGAGGGTGGACGAGGGTAGTGCGGTTGATGTGTATATGGACTTTCAAAAGGCGTTTGCTCAAGTACCCCATCATAGGCTTGTTAGCAAAATTGAAGCCCATGGGATAAAAGGGGCAGTAGTAGCATTGATACAAAATTGTCGAAGGGATAGAAAACAGAGTTGTGGTGGATGGTTGTTTTTCGGAATGGAGGGAGGTATACAGTGGAATTCCCCAGGGTTCAGTACTAGCGCCACTCTTATTTTTGATATACAATATGACTTGGACTTGGAGGTACAGAGCACAACATTGAAATTTGCAGATGACGTCAAACATGGAAGTGTAGTAAACTGTGAGCAAGACAGTTGGAACAGCAGTAGGTCATTTAGCCCCTCGAGCCTGTTCCACCATTCAATGATCTGTGACCTAACTCCATAGACCCGCCTTTGCCCTATATCCCTTCATACCTTTGGTTAACAAACATCTATCACTCTCAGATTTAAAATTAACAATTGACCTATCATCAATTGCTGTTTGCAGAAGAGAGTTCCGAAGTTCTACCACCCTTTGCATGTAGAAGTGTTTCCTAACTTCACTCCTGAAAAGCCTGGCTCTAATTTTTAGACTACGCCCCCGAGCATCAGACTCCCCAACCAGCGGAAATAGTTTCTCATTGTCTACCCTATCAGTTCCCCTTAATATCTTGACTTCAATCAAATCACCCCTTAACCATCTAACTTCCAGGAAATACAACCCTAGTTTGAGTAGCAAGGGCACCGAAAGTACTCTGGGGGATTTCAATGTCCATCATCAACAGTGGCTTGGTAGCACCACTGCTGGCCGAGTCCTGAAGGACATAGCTGCCAGTCCGGGTCTGCGACAGATGGTGTGAGAACCAACACGAGGGAAAAACCTACTTGACTTCGTCCTCGCCAATCTACCTGTCGTAGATGCATCTGTCCATGACAGCAGTGGGAGCAGTGACCACCGCACGGTCATTGTGGAGACGAAGTCCCATCTTTACACTGAGGACACCCTCCATCGTGTTGTGTGGCACTACCACCGTGCTAAATGGGATAGATTCAGAACAGAGCTTAGCAGCTCAAAACTGGGCATCCATGAGGCGCTGTGGGCCATCAGCAGCAGCAGAATTGTATTCCACCACAATCTGTAATCTCATGGCCCGGCATATCCCTCACTCTACAATTACCATCAAGCCAGGGTACCAACCCTGGTTCAGTAAGGAGTGTAGAAGAGCATGCCGGGAGCAGCACCAGGCGTACCTAAAAATGAGGTGCCAAACTGGGGAAGCTGCAACACAGGACTGCATGCATGCCAAAAAGCGGAAGCAGCATGCTATAGACAGGGCTAAGCGATCCCACAATCAATGGATCAGATCAAAGCTCTGCAGTCCTGCCACATCCAGTCGTGAATGGTGTTGGACCATTAAACAACTAACAGGAGGAGGGGGCTCCATGAATATCCCCATCCTCAATGATGGTGGAGCCCAGCATGTGAGTGCAAAAGACAAGGCTGAAGCGTTTGCAACCATCTTCAGCCAGAAGTGCCAAGTGGATGATCCATATCGGCCTACACCTGAGGTCCCCACCATCACAGACGCCAGTCTTCAGCTAATTCGATTCACTCCACGTGCTATCAGGAAACGGCCGAGAGCACTGGATACAGCAAAGGCTATGGGTCCCGACAACATCCCGGCTATCGTGCTGAAGACTTGTAGCTGGACTGGAACAGCTTGGCGCACAACACTGGCATCTATCCGATAATGTGGAAAACTGCCCAGGTATGTCCTGTCCACAAAAAACAGGACAAATCCAATCCGGCCAATTACCACCCCATCGGTCTACTCTCAATCATCAGCAAAGTGATGGAAGGTGTCGTTGACAGTGCTATCAAGCGGCACTTACTCACCAATAACCTGCTCACTGATGCCCAGTTTGGGTTCCGCCAGGACCACTGCTCCAGACCTCATTACAGCCTTGGTCGAAATATGGACAAAGGAGCTGAATTCCAGAGGTGAGGTGAGCGTGACTGCCTTTGACATCAAGGCAGCATTTGACCGAGTGTGGCATCCAGGAGTTCCAGTAAAACTGAAGTCAATGGGAATCGGGGTAGGGGGGGGGACTCTTCACTGGCTGGAGTCATACCTAGCACAAATGAAGATGGTTGGTTGCTGTGGTGGTTGAAGGTCAATCAGCACTGCCCCAGGACATCGCTGCAGGAGTTCCTCAGGGCAGTGTCCTCGGCCCAACCATCTTCAGCTGCTTCGTCAGTGACCTTCCCTCCAACATAAGGTCAGAAATGGGGATGTTCGCTGATGATTGCACAGTGTTCATTGCTATTCGTAGCTCCTCAGATAATGAAGCAGTCCATGCCCGCATGCAACAAGACCTGGACTACATTCAGGCTTGGGCTGATAAGTGGCAGGTAACATTCGCGCCACAGAAGTGCCAGGCAATGACTATCTCCAACAAGCGAGAGTCTAACCACCACCCCATGACATTCAACGGCATTACCATCACCGAATTCCCCACCATCAACATCCTGGGGGGGTCACCATTGACCAGAAACTTAACTGGACCAGCCACATAAATACTGTGGCAACAAGAGCAGGTCAGAGGCTAGGTATTCTGCGGCGAGTGTCTCACCTCCTGACTCCCCAAAGCCTTTCCACCATCTACAAGGCACAAGTCAGGAGTGTGATGGAATACTCTCCACTTGCCTGGATGAGTGCAGCTCCAGCAACACTCAAGAAGCTCGACACCATCCAGGACAAAGCAGCCCGCTTGATTGGCACCCCATCCACCACCTTAAACATTCACTCCCTCCACCACCGGCGTACCATGGCTGCAGCATGTACCATCTACAAGATGCACTGCAGCAACTCGCCAAGGCTTCTTCGGCAGCACCTCCCAAACCCACGACCTCTACCACTTGGACAAGGGCAGCAGGCACATGGTAACATCACCACCTGCACGTTCCCCTCCAAGTCACACACCATCCTGACTTGGAAGTATATCGCCGATCCTTCATCGTCGCTGGGTCAAAATCCTGGAACTCCCTCCCCAACAGCACTGTGGGAGCACCTTCACCACACTGACTGCAGCGGTTCAAGAAGGCGGCTCACCACCACCTTCTCGAGGGCAACTAGGGATGGGCAATAAATGCCAGCGACGCCCAGATCCCATGAACAAATTTTTAAAAAATCTCGCCGCGTAATTTAACCCTTGGAGTCCAGGTATCATTCTGGTAAATCTATGCTGCACTCCTTCCAAGGCCAATATATCCTTCCTAAGGTGTGGCGCCCAAACGGAACACAGTTCTCCAGATTTGGTCTAACTAGGGCTTTGTGTAGCTGTAGCATAACTTCTATCCCCTTGTATTCTCGTCCTCTAGATATAAAGGCCAGGATTCCATTAGCCTTTTTGATTATTTTCTGTACCTGTTCATGACATTTTAATGATCTATGTACATGGACCCCCCCCCCCCCCTCCAAAGTCTCTGGACCGCCACTGTTTCTAGCTTTTCAGCATTTAGAAAGTACTCTGATCTATCCTTTTTGGGTCCAAAGTGGACGACCTCACACTTGCCTATAATGAAATCCATTCGCCACAGTTTTGCCCATTCATTAATCTATTAATACCTTTTTGTAATTTTATGCTTTCCTCTACACTGCTTACAATGCCGCTTATCTTTGTGTCATTGGCAAACTTGGATATGTGGCTTTCTATCCCATCATCTAAGTCATTAATAAATACGGTGAATAGTTGAGGCCCCAACACAGAGCCCTGCGGGACGCCACTAGTCACATCCTGCCAATTCGAGTACCTGCCCATTATCCCCACTCTCTGTCTCCTGCAGCTCAGCCCATTTCTGAACCAGGTAAATAATTTGCCTTCAATTCCATGAGCTTCAACTTTAGTTAACAATCTCTTATGAGGTCTTTATCGAATGCCTTCTGGAAGACTATGTAAATAACATCCATGGACATTCCACTGTCCACTACTTCAGTTACCTCTTCAAAAAATTCGATTAGTTTAGTCAGGCATGACCTACCCTTTACGAATCCATGCTGGCTCTCTCTGATCAGCTGAAAATTTTCAAGGTGTTCAGTAATGGTTCAGTATTGACGAGTAATTTCCAGACAACAGATGATCGGCTAACTGGTCTATAATTCCCTGGTTTCCGCGTCTCATCTTTCTTAAATAGCGGAGTGACGTGCATTTTTCCAATCTAAAGGAATGGTTTCTTAATTGAGAGAACTTTGGAAGATTATAGTCAGGGCATCTGCAGTGTTCTCACCTACTTCCTTTAAAACCCTTGGATGGAAACTATCTGGTCCTGAGGATTTGTCACTCTTCAGTGCCATTATTTTCTTCATTACTGTTATTTTGCTTACGTTAATGTTGGTATGTCCCCGTCCCTGATTCAATATTAGTTTCCTTGGGATGTCTGGTATGTGCTTCTCTTCCTCTGCTGTAAATACTGATGCAAAGTCATTATTCAACATGTCCACCATCTCCTTATTTTTATTGACAATATCACCGTTATCACTTTTCAAGGCGCCCACATTGCTCCTGACCACCCTCTTTTTCTTAGTATAATTGTAAAAAATGTGTGCGTTGGTTTTGATATTCCTTGCAAGTTTCTTTACATACTCCCTTTTTGTAGATCTTACTATCTGTTTTGTCACCTTTTTGTTATTCTTTGTATCTCTCCCAGTTGCCAGGAACTGTGCTATTTTTTGCATTTTTGTATGCTTTTTCTTTTAGTTTTATGCTGTCCCTCACCTCTTTTGTCGTCCATGGCTGTTTTTTGTGGCAAGCAGAGCTCTTGCCCCTCAGGGGTATCAACCGGTTCTGTATCGAGTTAAATTATTTTTTGAACACCCCCCACTGATCTGTCGATTTACCCATTTAACAGATTTGCCCAGTTTACTGTGGACAGTCTCTGTCTCATCCCGGTGAAGACGGCCTTACCCAAATCTAGAATCTTAGTAGCTGTTTCGCGTTTCTCCCTTTCAAACACTACGTTGAACTCGATCATGTTATGATCGCTGTTCGATAAATGTTCACGCAAATGTTCAGGCTGTTAACTAAATCTGGCTCATTACTCATTATTAAATCTGAGCTGCCCCCTTGTTGGTTCGAGGACATATTGTTGCAGAAAACTATCCTCAACCCACTCAAGACATTCACTACCTTTCTGAGACGAGCTACTCTGCTTATCCCAATCTAATATGAAAGTTAAAATCCCCCATTAAAGCCAATCTGCCTGTGCTACAAACTTATCTAATGTCTGCATTTATACATTCTGCCATTTCACAGCTGCTACCAGGAGGCCTATACACAACTCCCACGACAGTCTTAAATCCTTTTCTATTCCTTAATTCTACCCATAAAGTCTCCACTGCCTGCTTACCTCCCGTTATCATCTCTTCTAGAAGTAATTTCATCCTTAATCACGAATGCTACTCTTCCCCTTCTACCAGTTTCCCTATCCTTCCTGTAGACCTTATAACCTGGTATATTTAGTTCCCAGTCCTGACCGTCTTGCAGCCATATCTCAGTAATGGCTGCCATGTCGTACTCTCTCCTGATTTAATAACTTTACAACTTTTAGTTTCCCTCAAGCACAATTTCTGACTATTACTCTACTCTCTTCCCTTTCGTTTGTTTTTGAACTATTATTTATACTACCTTTTCCAACTGAACCCCCCCCCCCCCCCCCACCCCAATTTACTAGTTTGAAGTCCTTGTGACAGTCCTATTCATCCTTTCTGCTAGGAGACATAAAAACAGGCTGTAAAAAGTAAAAGATTAGCGAAAGTAAATGTGGGTCCCTTACAGGCTGAGACAGGAGAAATTATAATGGGGAATAAGGAAATGGCAGAGAAATTAAACAAATACTTTATGTCTGTCTTCGGAAGAAAGCGCAAAAAACTTCCTGGAAATAGTGGACAGCCAAGGGGCTAGCGAGAATGAGGAACTGAAAGATATTAGTATTAGTAAAAAAGTAGCACTGGAGAAATTAATGGGACTGAAAGCTGATAAATCCCCTGGACCTGATGGCCTACATCCTAGGGTTTTGAAAGAGTTAGCTACAGAGATAGTGGATGCATTGGTTGTCATTTTCCAAAATTCCATAGATTCTGGAACGGTTCCTACGGATTGGAAGGTAGCAAATGTAACCCCACTATTTAAGAAAGGAGGGAGAGAGAAAACGGGAAACTACAGACCAGTTAGCCTGACATCAGTAGTAGGGAAAAATGCTCAAATCTATTATTAAGGATGTTGTAACAGGGCACTTAGAAAATAATAATAGGATTGGGCAAAGTCAACACGGATTTATGAAAGGGAAATCGTGTTTGACAAAGCTGTTAGAGTTTTTTGAGGTTGTAACTAGCAGAATAGATAAGGGGGAACCAGTGCATGTGGTGTATTTGGATTTTCAGAAGGCATTCGATAAGTGCCACACAAGAGGTTATTAAACAAAATTAGGGCTCATGGGATTGGGGCTAATATACCAGTATGGATTGAGGATTGGTTAACGGACAGAAAACAGAGAGTAGGAATAAACGGGTCATTTTCGGGTTGGCAGGCTGTAACTAGTGGGGTACCACAAGGATCAGTGCTTGGGCCTCAGCTATTCACAATCTACATCAATGATTTGGATGAGGGGACCAAATGTAATACAGGTTGAGCGTCCCAAATCCGGAGTTCCGGAACGTTCCAGAATCCGGACTCCAGGACGATTGGTGGCAGGGTCGTCTGGAATCCGTAAAATGTTCCGGAATCCGGACACCCTGAGGGAGGCTTACCAAAAACCGGAAATAGCGCAACCTGGGCCCAGGCATTTCCGGACTCGGCACGTGTTTCTGATGTCCGAAGTCCGGAAATATCGCAACCTGGGCTCGGGCGTTTCCGGACATCAGAAACATGTTCCGAAGTCCGGAAAAACCCGAAAACCGGCTCGGCCTCGGTCCTGAGGTTGCCGGATTCGGGACGCTCAACCTGTATATCCAAGTTTGCTGATGATACAAAGCTGGGTGGGAATGTAAGTTGTGAGGAGGATGCAAGGAGGCTTCAAGGGGATAGAGACAGGCTAAGTAAGTGGGCAAGAACATGGCAAATGGAATATAATGTGAAGTTAACCACTTTGGTAGGAAAAATAGGAAAGCAGAGTTTTTTTAAATGGAGAGAGATTGGGAAATGTTGGTGTTCAGAGGGACCTGGGTGTCCTTATACACGAATCACTGAAAGTTAACATGCAGGTACAGCAAGCAATTAGGAAAGCAAATGGTATGTTGGCCTTTATTACAGGAGGATTTGAGTACAAGAGTAAAGACGTCTTACTTCAATTATATAGGACCCTGGTGAGACCACACCTAGAACATCCAACCCAACCCTCTCGCTAGTTTGCTGTTCGTTGTAGACCATCCCCTTTACCCTTGCGATCAGTCTTGTTATTAGCTGTCCCTGTTTCACCCATTTGCTCTGGTTACCAGGGACCATCCTTCCTCTCCCTCTTGGCCTACAGGCTTCTGGGCAGCCTCAGTGTGGAGTCCCTGTATGAGACGGTAACTTCCATCCACGACTCGCCTGGACCCAGCCTCTCGCAGCCGGGCCTCTTCAACCTCAGGCCCCAGCCTCTCCCAACCAGGCTTCCTCAACCTCGAGCCCCAGCCTCTCCCAGCCAGGCCTCCTCAACCTCGGGCCCCAGCCTCTCCCAGCCAGGCCTCCTCAACCTCGGGGCCCAGCCTCTCCCAGCAAGGCCTCCTCAACCTCAGGCCCCAGCCAGGCCTCCTCAACCTCAGGCCCCAGCCAGGCCTCTTCAACCTCGAGCCCCAGCCAGGCCTCTTCAACCTCAGGCCCCAGCCTTTCCCAGCCAGGTCTCTTCAACCTCGAGCCCCAGCCTCCCCCAGCCAGGCCTCCTCAACCTCGAGCCCCAGCCTCTCCTAGCCAGGCCTCTTCAACCTCGAGCCCCAGCCTCTCCCAGCCAGGTCTCCTCAACCTCTGGCCCCAGCCTCTCCCAGCCAGGGTTCACTCTAGTGGCCCACCCAGTCCCTGGCCACCTCACGCTCGCAGGCCCCTCTGTGCATGTCCTGGTCACGTTCGTTGGAGCAGTAATTGGCAGATCATTTGGTTCACAGAGGAGGTCCCTCCCTGCTCTTGGCCCAAGCCCAGTCCCCTGTCTCCTTCATACGCAAAGGCCCGGAGCCTACCTTTAGGCCACTGGGATGTGAGAGCTAAAGGAGTCAATGGTGCACACAGTGGTGAAAAGAGGCGAGTGGGGGGGGGGTGGCGAGAGAAAGTGTGTGAAGCATAGAGATCAGGAGACTAGAGAGAGGGAGGAAGCATAAAGGAGGTATGGAGAAAGAATGGGAGACGTAGAGAAAGTGAGGAGGAGGGAAGGGAAGAGTCAGAGAGGGGTAGATGGAAGCATTATTCAGTGGTGAATGAGCAGAGTAATTGTTTGAGGGAGAAAAGTTGTTTTTGTCCATGAGCAATGCCACCCCCCGAGTTACCATGTTCCTGGGTGCAAGGATGGGAAACATTATTTGTAATAGGGATGTACCGTGTGCTGGTACTGGGCAGGAATGAACCATCAGGAGCAACTTCCTGCCATCACGGTGTGGTGATTGATCCATTGCCTCTCCTCTTTCCCCAGATGCACCATCCTATACAGATGAAACCAGCTGACAGTGAGAAGAACAATGGTGAGTCAGTCCATGCGCATCAGAAAACAGGAGGTCATTGCCTTACCTCGCAAGAGAGTGCAGGCATTACGAGTGCGGGGCACGGGAAACCACGCGCCTTGGTCTGGGAGTGGCGCCTTGGTCTGGGAGTGGCGCCTTGGTCTGGGAGTGGCGCCTTGGTCTGGGAGTGGCGCCGTGGTCTGGGAGTGGCGCCGTGGTCTGGGAGTGGCGCCGTGGTCTGGGAGTGGCGCCGTGGTCTGGGAGTGGCGCCGGGCCTGGGAGTGGCGCCTTGGCCTGGGAGTGGCGCCTTGGCCTGGGAGTGGCGCCTTGGCCTGGGAGTGGCGCCTTGGCCTGGGAGTGGCGCCTTGGCCTGGGAGTGGCGCCTTGGCCTGGGAGTGGCGCCTTGGCCTGGGAGTGGCGCCTTGGCCTGGGAGTGGCGCCTTGGCCTGGGAGTGGCGCCTTGGCCTGGGAGTGGCGCCTTGGCCTGGGAGTGGCGCCTTGGCCTGGGAGTGGCGCCTTGGCCTGGGAGTGGCGCCTTGGCCTGGGAGTGGCGCCTTGGCCTGGGAGTGGCGCCTTGGCCTGGGAGTGGCGCCTTGGCCTGGGAGTGGCGCCTTGGCCTGGGAGTGGCGCCTTGGCCTGGGAGTGGCGCCTTGGCCTGGGAGTGGCGCCTTGGCCTGGGAGTGGCGCCTTGGCCTGGGAGTGGCGCCTTGGCCTGGGAGTGGCGCCTTGGCCTGGGAGTGGCGCCTTGGCCTGGGAGTGGCGCCTTGGCCTGGGAGTGGCGCCTTGGCCTGGGAGTGGCGCCTTGGCCTGGGAGTGGCGCCGGCTCCGGCCCTGGGTCTGGCAGTGGCTCCGGGAGTGGCACTGGCCGAGCAGTTTGTGTGTGTATATATGTCTACCTAAGTCTCCGTCGTTGAAATAATTCCCTAGTTTGATTGCAGCTGTGGAAGACAGAAAGCTGTTTGTGGGGATGATTTCCAAAAAGTGCAATGAGAACGATGTCCGTGTCATGTTTTCACCATTCGGACAGATAGAAGAATGTCGAATATTACGGGGCCCAGACGGGCTAAGTCGAGGTGAGTGGCGTTCAATTTAACCAGGATTGAGGGATATGGGGAGAAGTTGGATGGGTGGGTTGAGGGATGTGGGGAGAAGGTGGATGGGTGGAGGGATGTGGGGAGAAGGTGGATGGGTTGAGGGATGTGTGGAGAAGGTGGTTGTGTGGGGTTGAGGGATGCGGGGAGAAGGTGGTTGGGTGGGGTTGAGGGATGCGGGGAGAAGGTGGTTGGGTGGGGTTGAGGGATGCGGGGAGAAGGTGGTTGGGTGGGGTTGAGGGATGCGGGGAGAAGGTGGATGGGTGGG
>JASTWF010000349.1:460419-505613 GCA_030390025.1 Squalus acanthias
ACAGCAAGCCATACTGAGCTTTAGTCAAAATAAACTTGAGTTTAAACATGTTCACTGGTAAGTTGGCGCAGCTGTGGAAACAATCGAGAGAGAGAGGGTGGTCGTCGAACTCCTCGAGTAACCCCAACGTGACTGGGGCCATTCTCTGCACTCCCAGTCTTTGTGTGTGTGTGAGTGTGTGAGTGCGCTTCACTTCTGTTTTATTGACAAAATTAACGGTACGATTTTCTGTTGTGAATTTTACGTTATACACACACAGATGTGCTGATGCTCAGTATAAGGGTAGTCTAAAGGTATTTTTCTTCACTGAAATTTTAGCTGCCATATCATTTAGAATTTGGAGTTTGCTGTGTACTGACGGCCAGGTGTGTTACTGGAGAGAACGATTACCATTCACTGGTATCTGCCAAAACAATTGCCGTGCAACCACCCTTTTGAGGATTGAAGGACGTTCTACCAGAGTTGCCTCTTGACAAAATTTTCAACGCCAAAAAAGCCACGCCATTCGAGTATTAATTGAGATGATGAAGAAATGGAGTGCACCAAAGGGAACTGGTCAATACTGACCGTGTTAATCACAGAACATGGTGCCATCGCCTCCTCTTCCTCTTCCTTGTCCTTCTCTTCACCTTCCTTCTCATGCTTCTTCTCCATCTTCCTTCCCCTCCCTCTTTCCCTTCCTTCTCTTTTCCTTCTCTTCCCCTTTTCTGTTCTTCTTTCTTCGCTTCATCTTCCTTCTCTTCTTCCTCCTCCTCTCTCCTGCTCCCCTCTCCTCGTGCGCCCTGTCTCTGTCCCTCGTGCGCCCTGTCTCCGTCCCTCGTGCGCCCTGTCTCCGTCCCTCGTGCGCCCTGTCTCCGTCCCTCGTGCGCCCTGTCTCCGTCCCTCGTGCGCCCTGTCTCCGTCCCTCGTGCGCCCTGTCTCCGTCCCTCGTGCGCCCTGTCTCCGTCCCTCGTGCGCCCTGTCTCCCTCCCTCGTGCGCCCTGTCTCCCTCCCTCGTGCGCCCTGTCTCCCTCCCTCGTGCGCCCTGTCTCCCTCCCTCGTGCGCCCTGTCTCCCTCCCTCGTGCGCCCTGTCTCCCTCCCTCGTGCGCCCTGTCTCCCTCCCTCGTGCGCCCTGTCTCCCTCCCTCGTGCGCCCTGTCTCCCTCCCTCGTGCGCCCTGTCTCCCTCCCTCGTGCGCCCTGTCTCCCTCCCTCGTGCGCCCTGTCTCCCTCCCTCGTGCGCCCTGTCTCCCTCCCTCGTGCGCCCTGTCTCCCTCCCTCGTGCGCCCTGTCTCCCTCCCTCGTGCGCCCTGTCTCCCTCCCTCGTGCGCCCTGTCTCCCTCCCTCGTGCGCCCTGTCTCCCTCCCTCGTGCGCCCTGTCTCCCTCCCTCGTGCGCCCTGTCTCCCTCCCTCGTGCGCCCTGTCTCCCTCCCTCGTGCGCCCTGTCTCCCTCCCTCGTGCGCCCTCTCTCCCTCCCTCGTGCGCCCTGTCTCCCTCCCTCGTGCGCCCTCTCTCCCTCCCTCGTGCGCCCTCTCTCCCTCCCTCGTGCGCCCTGTCTGTCTGTCTGTCCCTCTCTCTTGTGCCCCTCGTGCCCGCTGTGTGTCTCTCTCCCTCTCTCTCTTGTGTGCTGCTTCTCGTGCACCCTCACTCTCTGTGTCCCTCGTGCGCTGTGTGTCCTTCGTGCGTCCTGTCTGGCTGTCTGTCTCGTGCGCCCTCTCTCATTCTCTCTCTCTCTGTCGTGCGCTGTCTGTCTCCTCCCCCACTCCACCCCACCCCGTGTGAGACACTCCATCACTCCTCAAAGGGTCTAGCACTGCCATCATGCTCGCACTTCCTCTCTCTGCCTCCAAAGAAAACTGGTGCTGTGCACATACCGTGTATGACTTGCTAATTTAGTTTCAGATGTTTGGAGGGTCACATCAACCTGCTCCCAGGATTTTATCCTTTCCAGTTTTTTTAGGAATTGGTGGGTAAAACACAACAAAATGTTTTTTGTTTTCACACATTCAACTTAAAAACTTCCAGGGGAATAATGTGAATTTGTTTTAAAAATGCACAAAGAGATTGGGGTGAATGTATAATTACAGTTCTACCTTTTCTATTTTTATAGAGGTTTTTTACTGCTCCCGAGTGTTGGAGATTATTTATTATCTGAGGTATTTTACTGGAGAATCAGTGTTTTGTAGGCGACTGGTTTACATGGCTGTTATATGCAATGTTTGAGGTGGAACTACTGATACAGGGTCCTTCTGACCCTCTTTGATTTAAATACTTGAAACCTATTTTTTTTAAATAACTGTTCGGAGAGAAGTGTAAGATTTGATTTTAAATTTGGAGCTGGGGAGACGCGCTCAAACCCTGGTGTGTGTGTACGGTGTTGGAGTGTGCCCTCAACACTCGGGCTCTTTCCTTAAAAGTGTTGCTGACACATGGCTGAGGTGGTGAGTGTGGATCTCTGGCTGGTGAATTATCCATGTTGCAGGCGGCCGCGGAGTAATTGCTCGCGTTGCACGGAGTGTCCGACTTGTGCAGGGAGACGGAGCCATGCTCCAAAAGCAAGCAGTCAGCACGCTTCCTACATCCAAGTTCAGCCCTTGCGGAGCAGCGGGGATCGGCTCTGACTGCCACCCACACTGTGCACGTGAGGAGCTCCTCCTCCTCCTCCCTCCCTCCCTCCCAAACTTAAACGCACTGAATCGCAACTGTTGGATCCATTAGTGACCGAAGGATATTCCTCATCTCCCGACGTGCTGTTGACACCAATCCCAGGTTACAACAAGGAACTTGTACTGTGCGTGAGGAAAGGGACAGACCATTGTGCCGAACTTTAAAACAGCCACAGGTAGAATCTTTCTTTTTCCCACTTCAGAGATTTGAGGCCGTGATTCAGGCCGACACGCTCAGTGCAATTCTGAGGGAGTGCGAACTGTTGGAGGGGCAGTACTGAGGGATCGCTGCACTGTCGGAGGGGCAGTACTGAGGGAGCGCTGCACTGTCGGAGGGGCAGTACTGAGGGAGCGCTGCACTGTCGGAGGGGCAGTACTGAGGGAGTGCTGCACTATCGGAGGGGCAGTACTGAGGGAGTGCTGCACTATCGGAGGGGCAGTACTGAGGGAGTGCTGCACTGTCGGAGGGGCAGTACTGAGGGATCGCTGCACTATCGGAGGGGCAGTACTGAGGGAGTGCTGCACTGTCGGAGGGGCAGTACTGAGGGAGTGCTGCACTATCGCAGGGGCAGTACTGAGGGAGTGCTGCACTGTCGGAGGGGCAGTACTGAGGTTCGCTGCACTGTCGGAGGGGCAGTACTGAGGTTCGCTGCACTGTTGGAGGGTCAGTACTGAGGGAGTGCTGTACTGTTGGAGGGTCAGTGCTGAGGGATCGCTGCACTGTCGGAGGGGCAGTGCTGAGGGAGGGCTGCACTGTCGGAGGGGGCAGTGCTGAGGGAGTGCTGTACTGTCGGATGGGCAGTGCTGAGGGAGTGCTGCACTGTCGGATGGGCAGTACTGAGGGAGCGCTGCATTGTCGGAGGGGCAGTATTGAGGGAGGGCTGCACTGTCGGAGGGGCAGTACTGAGGGAGCGCTGTATGTCGGGCAGTACTGAGGGAGCGCTGCACTGTCAAGGGCAGTACTGAGGGAGTGCTGCACTGTCGGAGGGGCAGTACTGAGTGCTGCACTGTCGAGGGGGCAGTACTGAGGGAGTGCTGTACTGTCGAAGGCAGTACTGAGGGAGTGCTGCACTGTCGGTGGGGCAGAGTACTTGAGGGAGTGCTGCACTGTCGGAGGGGCAGTACTGAGGGAGTGCTGCTCTGTCGGAGGGGAAGTACTGAGTGCTGCACCGTCGGACGGACAGTACTGAGGGAACGCTGCACTGACGGAGGGGCAGTACTGAGGGAGTGCTGTACCGTCGGACGGACAGTACTGAGGGAGTGCTGCACTGTCGGAGGGACAGTACTGAGGGAGAGCTGCACTGTCGGGCAGCACTGAGGGAGCACTGCACTGTCGGGCAGCACTGAGGGAGCGCTGCACTGTCAGAAGTGCTGTGTTTCAAATGAGGTGTTAAACTGAGGCCCTGTCTGCCCTCTCAGGGAGATGTAAAGGATTCCATGGCACTATTTTGAAGTGGAGCAGGGGAGGTCTCCTGGCCAATATTTATCCCTCAACTAACATCACTAAAACAGATTATCTGGTCATTGTCACATTGCTGTTTGTGGGATCTTGCTGTGCACAATTTGTCGGCTGTCAGTCACTACACTTCAAAAAGTACTGTAAGAGGCTTTGGGACCTCCTGAGGTGGTGAAAGGCGCTATGGAAATGCTAGTCTTTCTTTAAAATGAGGAGCCCTGGCCTCCAGCTGATGTTTTCCACGTCCAGCGTTGACACTGTTGATGTGGTTAGTGACGAGTGCTTTATGGAGTGGCTGCTCAGCTTTCCTTGTGTGAACCGGGCCAGTCTTCATCTAAGATTGTGGCTTGAGGGATTGTAGCTAGTAGCTGCTTTTTACATAATTTGACCTGTACGTATCTTCTCAATTGATTTCTCTCATCCTGAATATCTGTGCCAGTCTTGCCCAGTTTTGTCTGTCCATTTACTTACCGTCATTCTCCTTTTTAAAAGGATTTTATTCTTCGAGCCGATTGGCGATGGGGTTAGATGCAAGTCGCAAATAAAAGGAGCCAGGGTGAGGGCCCCTGCCCCTTTCTCTCCCCTCCCTGGCTCAGGGCCGTCTGGTGTCATACTTGTATGTGTGTGAATTACATCTGTTTGTAGTGTTTAGCATGTGCTCTTCCCTGTCCCATTGTTCAAAATATGCATTGACCCCATGCACTGTATCATTGTGTTTTGTTTTTAATTTTTATTTTCCTTTTTTATGGCTTTGTGTAACTTGGTCCTTCTCCCTTTCTGGTTTTGTTTTTTTCTAGATATCTTCGTGCCCGTTTGTTCATCGTCTGCCTAGCATGTTGCTGTGACGTCAAAGTTCATCGTCCCCTCGTTGTCTCTGAGCTTCTCTGATGCTTGACCTCTACTGACCTTTGACCTTGTTTTGACCTTATTAAATTTGATGTATTTCAGAAACCTTTTGTTTCCCCCCCTCAGTGCTGCTGGGGCAGGCCGCTTTAAGCAAGCTTACAAAAAATTGTTACATTTAAATCTTCTTTAAGAGTCTATTTTTCTAGAATTTCTTAACTAAATTGCAGCGTTTTGACACTTCTTTCTACTCCTTTTCGCGAAGCGCCCTTTCTAGCACTAGTGGAGGGCTTTATATCTGAAGCAGCCAAACGACAAAAAAAAACAGAAAATGACTTGTGTGTGTTCCTGTTTCCGTTTTTTAGTGTGGAGTGTGTTTAGGGCAGTGTGGAGTGTTGTCACATTTTGCTCTAAGGGAGACGAAGCTGAGATGCTTGCTTCTCCATAAGTTGGCAGGGTGTTAGCTTTCCCTTTCTCCGGTTCAACCCCCCACCACCCTTTTCTTCCTCCCTCCACCCCCTTTCTGCTCCACTCCTCCCTACACTCCCCCATCCCCCTCCCTCACTCCCCCATCCCCCTCCCTACACTCCCCCATCCCCCTCCCTACACTCCCCCATCCCCCTCCCTCACTCCCCCATCCCCCTCCCTCACTCCCCCATCCCCCTCCCTCACTCCCCCATCCCCCTCCCTCACTCCCCCATCCCCCTCCCTCACTCCCCATCCCCCTCCCTCACTCCCCCATCCCCTCCCTCACTCCCCCATCCCCTCCCTCACTCCCCCATCCCCCTCCCTCACTCCCCCATCCCCCTCCCTCACTCCCCCATCCCCCTCCCTCACTCCCCCATCCCCGCCCTCACTCCCCCATCCCCCTCCCTCACTCCCCCATCCCCCTCCCTCACTCCCCCATCCCCCTCCATCACTCCCCCATCCCCCTCCCTCACTCCCCCATCCCCCTCCCTCACTCCCCCATCCCCCTCCCTCACTCCCCCATCCCCCTCCCTCACTCCCCCATCCCCCGCCCTCACTCCCCCATCCCCCGCCCTCACGTCCCCCATCCCCCGCCCTCACTTCCCCATCCCCCTCCCTCACTCCCCCATCCCCCTCCCTCACTCCCCCATCTCACTCCCTACACTCCCCCATCCCCCTCCTACACTCCCCCATCCCCCTCCCTACACTCCCCCATCCCCCTCCCTACACTCCCCCATCCCCTCCCTACACTCCCCCATCCCCCTCCCTACACTCCCCCATCCCCCTCCCTACACTCCCCCATCCCTACACTCCCCCTCCCTCAGTCCCCCATCCCTCTCCCTCACTCCCCCATCCCTCTCCCTCACTCCCCCATCCCCCTCCTCACTCCCCCATCCCCCTCCCTACACTCCCCCTCCCTCAGTCCCCCATCCCCCTCCCTCCACTCCCCCCTCCCTCAGTCCCCCATCCCTCTCCCTCACTCCCCTCCCTACACTCCCCCATCCCCCTCCCTACACTCCCCCATCCCCCTCCCTACACTCCCCCATCCCCCTCCCTCACTCCCCCATCCCCCTCCCTACACTCCCCCCTCCCTCAGTCCCCCATCCCCCTCCCTCCACTCCCCCCTCCCTCAGTCCCCCATCCCTCTCCCTCACTCCCCTCCCTACACTCCCCATCCCCCTCCCTACACTCCCCCATCCCCCTCCTACACTCCCCCATCCCCCAACCTACACTCCCCCATCCCCCAACCTACACTCCCCCATCCCCCTCCCTACACTCCCCCATCCCCCTCCCTACACTCCCCCATCCCCCTCCCTACACTCCCCCATCCCCCTCCCTACACTCCCCCATCCCCCAACCTACACTCCCCCATCCCCCAACCTACACTCCCCCATCCCCCAACCTACACTCCCCCATCCCCCTCCCTCACTCCCCATCCCCCTCCCTCACTCCCCCATCCCCCTCCCTCACTCCCCCATCCCCCTCCCTCACTCCCCCATCCCCCTCCCTCACTCCCCCATCCCCCTCCCTCACTCCCCCATCCCCCTCCCTCACTCCCCCATCCCCCTCCCTCACTCCCCCTTTCCCCTCCCTCACTCCCCCTTTCCCCTCCCTCACTCCCCCTTTCCCCTCCCTCACTCCCCCTTTCCCCCTCCCTCACTCCCCCTTTTCCCCTCCCTCACTCCCCCTTTTCCCCTCCCTCACTCCCCCTTTCCCCTCCCTCACTCCCCCTTTCCCCTCCCTCACTCCCCCTTTCCCCTCCCTCACTCCCCCATGTCCCCTCCCTCACTCCCCCATGTCCCCTCCTCACTCCCCCATGTCCCCTCCCTCACTCCCCATGTCCCCTCCCTCACTCCCCCATGTCCCCTCCCTCACTCCCCCATGTCCCCTCCCTCACTCCCCCATGTCCCCTCCCTCACTCCCCCATGTCCCCTCCCTCACTCCCCCATGTCCCCTCCCTCACTCCCCCATGTCCCCTCCCTCACTCCCCCATGTCCCCTCCCCTCACTCCCCCCATGTCCCCTCCCTCACTCCCCCATGTCCCCTCCCTCACTCCCCCATGTCCCCTCCCTCACTCCCCCATGTCCCCTCCCTCACTCCCCCATGTCCCCTCCCTCACTCCCCCATGTCCCCTCCCTCACTCCCCCATGTCCCCTCCCTCACTCCCCCATGTCCCCTCCCTCACTCCCCCATGTCCCCTCCCTCACTCCCCCATGTCCCCTCCCTCACTCCCCATGTCCCCTCCCTCACTCCCCCATGTCCCCTCCCTCACTCCCCCATGTCCCCTCCCTCACTCCCCCATGTCCCCTCCCTCACTCCCCCATGTCCCCTCCCTCACTCCCCCATGTCCCCTCCCTCACTCCCCCATGTCCCCTCCCTCACTCCCCATGTCGCCGTCCTCACTCCCCCATGTCGCCGTCTCACTCCCCCATGTCCCCGTCTCACTCCCCCATGTCCCCGTCTCACTCCCCCATGTCCCCGTCTCACTCCCCCATGTCCCCGTCTCACTCCCCCATGTCCCCGTCTCACTCCCCCATGTCCCCGTCTCACTCCCCCATGTCCCCGTCTCACTCCCCCATGTCCCCGTCTCACTCCCCCATGTCCCCGTCTCACTCCCCCATGTCCCCGTCTCACTCCCCCTTTCCCTCTCCCTGCCCTCCCCCTTTCCCTCTCCCTGCCCTCCCCCTTTCCCTCTCCCTTCCTCTCCACAATCCCCTCGATATACTGGAGTGACATCAGTAAAGAAATACTTGAATAGCTTCTTTCAATTGTCGATCATTTCCCATGGGGTTTATTTTCTGGCACTTGGTTTTCTGTCGTTAGCAGTGTCTGAAGCAAAAGTTTGAAGAAAAAAAAGTCTGTAGTTTAATGTTGTGGAGTTTGGTGTGAATATACCTTGCATGTATTGTATCTACGCTCAAATCCTCAGCAAAATGTGATGTGACTTGTTGTTAACTCGATTTAGTGCCAAGTGTTATTGCATGTTACAGCCTTTTCCACTTTGTACAGCTTTTCTGTCTTCCTGACTTCAAATTTACTGTTTGATAAAGTGCAAAAAAAATTGAGTTGGAGGTTTAAATAAAGTATATTTTTGAACTGTGTTGTGGCAAATATCGTACACAGACCAGGTGTGTCCTGTTGAACCACTCCCCTCCACCCGCTTTAACTCGGCATGCACAGACTGTGATGTTAGATCCGCTCCCAGCGAGCCGCACACACTAGTGCAGGCGGGGGGTGTGCAATGCGCTTCCGTGTTTTTGTTTACATATATATAAATGATTGATTTTCCCGTGGAGTTAGACCTCGGGTGACTTACCGTGAAGTGTTTGATGGATTCTAAGTGGATGTGTCATTATTTGGAGGTGGGTGGGGAGGGAGACTTTTCACAAGGGCTGAGAGTTGGTTATTGTACTAAGTAAATCACAGCTGGGTTTCTGGAGAAGTGCAATGATGGTCCCCTTTCACTGTGGCTTGGCATGGTTGAGGTGCTTTGTGCTGACTGTTACCAGGCGCTGTGAGGGTGGTGATTCTCTCGGAAACCCCTCTCCCCCCCCCCCCCCCCCCTCCCCCCTGCCCATCGCCCGCAACTCAATTCTCACGCATGCATGGTCGGTGCAGACATCTCCCCTCAACCCCCAACCCTCCACCTCAACCCCTAACTCCAACCTCCAAACACCATCCAACCCTCCAATCAATCCTCTCGCGTCAAACACCACCCACCCCTCAACATCAACCCTCCCCTCAACCCCCAACCCTCCGCCACCACCCTCTAATCAACCCCCACCCCTCTCCTCCCCTACACCCACCCCACACAACCTCCTTCAGCCTGTGTCTGGGATTTTATTGAGGATTTAATTTCTCCATGGTGTAATCTGTTCTATCGCTGTTTGTATCTTTCACTCCACTCCACCCGCTCCTGGCAGGCAAGGTGACACAGTGTAGCAGCCCTGCCTCTCAAAGACCTCCCCCCCCCCCCCCCCCCCCCCCCCCCACAGCCCTGCCTCTCAAAGACCCCCTCCCCCCCCCCCCCACAGCCCTGCCTCTCAAAGACCCCCTCCCCCCCCACAGCCCTGCCTCTCAAAGACCCCCTCCCCCCACAGCCCTGCCTCTCAGACCACCCCCCCCCCCCCCCCCACAAATGGGCTGAGGACAAGGCTGGGCACTGAAGGTGACTATTGATGCACACTGATCTGAACTCCAACACAGTGCATGTTCAAGAATTGCTTAATCTGGCAAATTAATAGCTGTTAAATTCAACGACTCCTGTTAATGCTAACATTTTTCAAATAAAATAACTTAAAAAAAAAAAAATAATTCTCCCAGCTCCTACTTTTTCAAGTTGCAAGCTCGCCTGCTGTCTCACCATGGGGGGGGCAGTGATTGGCTCGCCTGCTGTCCCACCATGGGGGGGGCAGTGATTGGCTCGCCTGCTGTCCCACCATGGGGGGCAGTGATTGGCTCGCCTGCTGTCCCACCATGGGGGGGGCAGTGATTGGCTCGCCTGCTGTCCCACCATGGGGGGGGCAGTGATTGGCTCGCCTGCTGTCTCACCATGGGGGGGGCAGTGATTGGCTCGCCTGCTGTCCCACCATGGGGGGGGCAGTGATTGGCTCGCCTGCTGTCTCACCATGGGGGGCAGTGATTGGCTCGCCTGCTGTTTCTCCATGAGCCGTGGGGGCTGGGATTGGTTTAGTCCTAGCTGCAGAATTTGCCCAGTTTAAGCCCAGTTAGTCGGTTGGTTTGTCCCTGGCCAATACCGAGCTGGGCTGACCCCCGAGGACTGATGTCACAAGCGAGAGTTTGAGCTCGCCAGGGTAAATGCACACGGAGCCCTGGACACTCAGTTCTGTGCTTCGATTGTACGAACCCTGGTAACTTGTGCAAGGACGGGCAGTCACATCACCGTGAGCGAATGTGGGTAACATTATGCACCAGGTGTCTGCAATGCACCTCCGCCATGGCTCCAGTCTCCCCCTCCCGTTAAGCACTTACTCAAAATTACACCCCAGCATGATAGACCTGGACAGCCCGCACTCCACCCGAGGGACCTTGATTCCTGCCACAGCCTGGGGGTGGGGGGAGGGGGAACGTGATGCTGCGTCTCAGACACACCCTGGAGGGGGTGGGTGACATGTTGCACTGATGCTGCCTCACCCTTCAGACACCTACTGGCTGCGTTCCCTCTCTAGCATCATTGCCAATCCTCCAGCTTCACCACAGGCACTCAGTGGCCCTGACTGTAATGCCCATACCAGAATCCTGTGGAAAATGCTTAGCGAATATTTAATTGCCATCTTGTTGTCTTTTGATAATGTAAAGATTGAAAATAAACCAACACAGATACTTGAGTGACTGATTTTCCAAACCCTTGCTGCTTTGTGAGTTAATAAACAATTCCGAATCCTGTGGGCTTTTTATTGGTACAAACTGATTGTATTTAACTCTCTAGGTTTTGTACAACTTTGCCTTTTATACGAGCACTATAAAACGATTAACAAATGTGAACGTTACTGATTTCTAAAAGTTTGCCACAATGACCAAACCTCTCTACTAAAGTAAGATGCGATTTTGCGCTCTCATTACAAAGGAAAAGCTTTTTTTTGCGATGTCATTACCTTGTGTGATTTTTTTTTTTGTGATGTAACCTTGAGACAAATTATGGAATTAATAATAAAAAATCAAAAAAACCACTTGTAAGTTGTTTTGGAGCAAACAGTTTGTGTAGAGGAATGGCAAAATGTTGCTAGTTTGAATAAAGCTGGTATTTGTTTCAGATTTTCCTACTATTTTTGTCTTGACTGGGTACTAAACTGTTTTAACTGCACACACGGATTTGCAGTCATTTTGTATGAAAGTGTGGTACCTTCCTTGTTTAGTATTTACTATTAAACAGTTTGAGAAGATTCTGTCACCTGCCTCTTTTTTTATGCGTGCAGGTCTGTCTGTCTGTGTGGGCGTGCGACTGCGTCTTTTATATTCATTCTTGAGATGTGGGTATCGTTAGTACAGCATTTTTACCCATTTCTAATTGCCCTTTAGAAGGTGGTGGTGAGCTGCCTTTTTGAACTGCTGCAGTCTGTGTGGTGAAGGTGCTCCCACAGTGCTGTTAGGGAGGGAGTTCCAGGATTTTGACCCAGCGAAGATGAAGGATCAGCGATATACTTCCAAGTCAGGATGGTGTGTGACTTGGAGGGGAACTTGGAGGTGGTGGTGTTCCCATGCGCCTGCTGCCCTTGCCTAGGTGTTGGAGATTGCGGGTTTCGGAGGTACTGTTGAAGAAGCCTTCGCAAGTTGCTGCAGTGCATCTTGTAGATGGTACACACTGCAGCCACGTTGCGCCGGTGGTGGAGGGAGTGAATGTTTAAGGTGGTGGATGGGCTGGCCATCAAGCGGGCTGCTTTGTCCTGGATGGTGTTGAGTTTCTTGAGTGTTGCAGCTGCACTCATCCAGGCAAGTGGAGAGTATTTCTTCACAATCCTGACTTGTACCTTGTGGTATGGCGGAGAGGCTTTGGGGAGTAAGGAGGTGAACCACTCGCTCCAGAATACCCAGCCTCTGACCTCTTGTAGCCACAGTATTTATGTGGCTGGTCCAGTTCAGTTTCTGATTAATGGTGATGGTGGGGGAATCTGTGATGGCAATGCCATTGAACGTCATGGGTGGTTAGACTCTTTTATTGATAGTCATTCCTGGCACTTCTGTGGAGCGAAAGTTACTTGCCACTTATTAGCCCAAGCCTGAATGTTGTCCAGGTCTTGCTGCATGTAGACATAAGAACATAAGAACATAAGAAATAGGAGCAGGAGTAGACCAATCGGCCCCTCGAGCCTGCTCCGCCATTCAATGAGATCATGGCTGATCTGATCCAACCTCAACTCTAAAGAACACAAGAAGCAGGAGCAGGACCAGGCCACTCGGCCCCTGGGCCCGCTCCGCCACCCACAGGGCCTTGACCGATCCGAACTCAAACTCATGTCCAATTTCCAGCCCGCTCCCCGTAACCCCTGATTCCCTTTACTTCTAGGAAACGGTCTATTTCTGTTTTAAATTTATTTAATGAAGTAGCTTCCACAGCTTCCTGGGGTAGCAAATTCCACAGACCCACTACCCTCTGAGTGAAAAAGTTTCTCCTCATCTCAGTTTTGAAAGAGGAGCCCCTTATTCTAAGATTATGTCCCCTAGTTCTAGTTTCACCCATCCTTGGGAACATCCTCACCGCGTCCACCCGATCAAGCCCCTTCACAATCTTATATGTTTCAATAAGATCGCCTCTCATTCTTCTGAACTCCAATGAGTAGAGTCCCAATCTACTCAACCTCTCCTCGTATGTCCACCCCCTCATCCCCGGAATTAACTGAGTGAACCTTCTTTGTACTGCCTCGAGAGCAAGTATGTCTTTTCTTAAGTATGGACACCAAAACTGTATGCAGTACTCCAGGTGCGGTCTCACCAATACCCTATACAACTGCAGCAATACCTCCGTTTTTATATTCTATCCCCCTAGCAATAAAAGCCAACATTCCATTGGCTTTCTTGATCACCTGCTGCACCTGCATACTAACTTTTTGATTTTCTTGCACCAAGACCCCCAGATCCCTTTGAACTGCAGTACTTTCCAGTTTCTTGCCATTAAGATAATAGCTTGCTCTCTGATTTTTCCTGCCAAAGTGCATAACCTCACATTTTCCAATATTGTATTGCATCTGCCAAATCTCTGCCCACTCACCCAGCCTGTCTATATCCCCTTGTAGGTTTTTTATGTCCTCCTCACTCTCTACTTTCCCTCCCATCTTTGTATCATCTGCAAACTTTGATATGTTACACTCGGTCCCCTCCTCCAAATTGTTAATATAGATTGTAAAGAATTGGGGACCCAGCACCGACCCCTGCGGAACACCACTGGCTACTGGTTGCCAGTCCGAGAATGAATCATTTATACCAACTCTCTGCTTCCTGTTAGATAACCAATCCTCCACCCATGCCAGAATATTACCCCCAATCCAGTGATTTTTTATCTTGAGTAATAATCTTTTATGTGGCACCTTGTCGAATGCCTTCTGGAAGTCTAAATACACTACATCCACTGGTTCCCCTTTATCCACCCTGTATGTTATGTCCTCAAAGAACTCGAGCAAATTTGTCAGACATGACTTCCCCTTCATAAAGCCATGCTGACTTTGTCCTATTAAATTATGTTTATCTAAATGTTCTGTTACTGTCTCAATAATAATAATAATAATCTCCTAATAATAATAATAAAGACATGGACTGCTTCACTATGAGAATTGCGAATGGAACTGAATACTGTGTAATCATCAGTGAACAACCCCATTTCTGACCGTATGTTGCTGAGAAGGTCATTGTAGAAGCAGCTGAAGATGGTTGGGTCTAGGACACTGCCCTGAGGAACTCCTGCAGCGATGTCCTGGGGCTGAGATGATTGGACTCCCAACAACCAGAACCATCTTCCTTTGTGCTTGGTATGACTCCAGGTAGTGGAGAATTTTCTCCCTGATCCCCATTGACTTCTGTTTTACTAGGGCTCCTTGATGCAGCATTCTGTCAAATGTCAAGGGCAGTCACTTTCATCTCACCTGTGGAATTCAGCTGTAATGAGGCCTGGAGCTGTGTGGTCCTGGTGGAACCCAAACTATCTAGAATCTCACCGGCCAATCCATTTCTCTGATGGTTTCGGGCGAGCTACTTAATTTTAACAGGTTGAGAAATATTTCCCAGAAAATTGACTGGGACATTGCAAATCTAACTACATGTCTGTTGAACTCCAAAAGAACTGCCAAACAAGACATAACTGGGACAAAAATCCACATGATGCTTGTATTTGAATTGAGTGGCTTGGTCCCTCACTCGGATATCTTACCAAGACAATAATGTCTGGCTATGTACATAAGGTGGACCCAGTCAATTCTAAAAGAGTGAGTACTTCTGGATTTTCTAACGATGCAATAAGGAGTCTTAACCCTATCACTGACCCCAGCTGGATTAAATTCTGAGGTGTCCTGTATTAATAGGGCTCCAAACCCAACCTATGGTCGTTGCGGGGTTAATCTTACACCAATTGGGTTAGAAATGGGATTGTGTGTTTGTGAAGAGTAAACACACGATGGAGATAACCCTTCTGATTGGGATGTCTTCCTGGTGATCTGAGACCATGGGGAGTACCAAAGTAGGTAACCCGCTGGGGTGGATTCAGTTCGAGTGGTTTGCCTTCGGCTTTTTAAGGGCCATTATTTGGGAGGTTGGATGGCTGGGCTGGAGCCGAATAGCCTGTACATGTAACAGTTGGGGAGGGAGGTTTCAATTGTGTCTTGGTGTTCGGAGCGATTTGACTCGGTTACTACGTTTACTGCCTGTGTAACTTGACTCTGATTCAAAGGAGTGAGATTCTGCCTGAAGTATTCCAGAAATCCACTGGATTCTGATACCGAAACATTTCACTGAATACTGCGAGGTTCAAAGAGAACGGAATGATTTTTTCTGAGTTTGAACTGCTGCCGTCTGATCGCAAGCGGTTGGCTCATCAGGTAAATGAGAAATGCGCGGTACAAAGGGTGTTCACTGCAATAATGTCCCAGGATTGTCTGAAGGAGACACTGCGGGAATTCAGTCTCTTAGACTGGCATCTTATCGGTAAAACTAGGACTGCATCTTTTGGGGATAGGATTGTGGGAACCTTGCAAATAGTCATAATTCATAACTTTTTTAACTATAAGAACATAAATAGGAGCAGGAGTCGGCCATACGGCCCCTCGAGCCTGCTCCGCCATTCAATAAGATCATGGCTGATCTCCACTTTCCCGCCCGATCCCCAAATCCCTTGATTCCCCTGGAGTCCAAAAATCTATTGATCTCAGTCTTGAATAAGACTCAGCACCCACAGCCCTCTGGGGCAGAGAATTCCAAAGATTCACAACCCTCTGAGTGAAGAAATTCCCCCTCATATAGGTCTTAAATGGCCGACCCCTTATCCTGAGACTATGCTCCCTAGTTCAAGACACTCCAGCCAGGGGAAACAACTTCTCAACATCTACCTTGTCAATCCCCTTCAGAATCTTATGTTTCAATGAGATCACCTCTCATTCTTCTATACTCCAAAGAGTATAGGCCCATTCTACACAATCATAGGACAGCCCTCTCATCCCAGGAATCAATCTAGTGAACCTTCGTTGCACCGCCTCCAAGGCAAGTATATCCTTCCTTAGCTAAGGAGACCACCACTGTGCACAGCACTCCAGGTGTGGTCTTACTAAGGCCCTGTACAATTGCAGCAAAATTTCCTTACACTTATATTCCAACCCCCCTGCAATAAAGGCCAACATGCCACAGTGGTATACAGTTGGGAGGGAGTGGCCCTGGGAGTCCTCAACATTGACTCCGGACCCCATGAAATCTCATGGCTTCAGGTCAAGCATAGGCAAGGAAACCTCCTGCTGATTACCACCTACTGTCCTCCCTCAGCTGATGAATCAGTACTCCTCCATGTTGAACACCACTTGGAAGAAGGACTGAGAGTAGCAAGGGCACAGAATGTACTCTGGGTGGGGGACTTTAATGTCCATCACCAAGAGTGGCTCGGTAGCACCACTACTGACTGAGCTGGCTGAGTCATGAAGGACATAGCTGCCAGTTTGGCCCTGTGACAGGTGGTGAGAACACCAACACGAGGGAAAAACCTACTTGACCTCATCCTCACCAATCTACCTGTCGCAGATGCATCTGTCCATGACAGCATTGGCAGCAGTGACCACCGCACAGTCATTGTGGAGACAAAGTCCCGTTTTCACACTGAGGACACCCTCCATCGTGTGGCACTACTATCATGCTAAATGGGATAGATTCAGAACAGATCGAGCAGCTCAAAACTGGGCATCCATGAGGTGCTGCGGGCCATCAGCAGCAGCAGAATTGTATTCCAACACAATCTGTAATCTCATTGCCCGGCATATCCCTCACTCTACCATTACCATTAAGCCAGGGGACCAACCCTGGTTCTATAAGGAGTGTAGAAGAGCATGCCAGGAGCAGCACCAGGCGTACCTAAAAATGCGGTGCCAACCTGGGGAAGCTGCAACACAAGACTACATGCATGCTATAGACAGGGCTAAGCGATCCCACAATCAACAGATCAGATCAAAGCTCTGCAGTCCTGCCACATCCAGTCGTGATTGGTGTTGGACCATTAAACAACTAACGGGAGGAGGAGGCTCCATGAATATCCCCATCCTCAATGATAGTGGAGCCCAGCACATGAGTGCAAAAGACAAAGTTGAAGTGTTTGCAACCATCTTCAGCCAGAAGTGCCGAGTGGATGATCCATATCGGCCTACTCCCGAGGTCGCCACCATCACAGATGCCAGTCTTCAGCCAATTTGATTCACTCCACGTGATATCAAGAAACGGCTGAGCACACTGGATACAGCAAAGGTTATGGGCCCTGACAACATCCCGGCTACCGTGCTGAAGACTTGTGCTCCAGAACTAGCCGTGCCTCTAGCCAAGCTGTTCCAGTACAGCTACAACACTGGCATCTATCTGACAATGTGGAAAACTGCCCAGGTATGTCCGGGCAACAAAAAGCAGGACAAATCCAATCTGGCCAATTACCGCCCCATCAGTCTACTCTGAATTATCAGCAAAGTGATGGAAGGTGTCATCGACAGTGCTATCAGGTGGCACTTACTCACCAATAACCTGCTCACTGATGCCCAGTTTGGGTTCTGCCAGGACCACTGCTCCAGACCTCATTACAGCCTTGGTCCAAACATGGACAAAAGAGCTGAATTCCAGAGGTGAGGTGAGAGTGACTGCCCTTGACATCAAGGCAGCATTTTGACTGAGTGTCATTAGGAATCGGGGGATTCTCTCCACTGGCTGGAGTGTACCTAGCACAAAGGAAGATGGTTGTGGTGGTTGGACGTCAATCATCACAGCCCCAGGACATCGCTGCAGGAGTTCCTCAAGGCAGAGTCCTAGGCCCAACCATCTTCAGCTGCTTCATCAATGGCCTTCCCTCCATCATAAGGTCAGAATTAGGGTTGTTTGCTGATGCACAGTGTTCAGTGCCATTCACAACTCCCCGCATGCAGCAAGACCTGGATGACGTTCAGGCTTGGGCTGATAAGTGGCAGGTAACATTCGCGCCACACAAGTGCTAGGCAATGACTATCTCAAACAAGCGAGCGTCTAACCACCGCCCTTTGACATTCAACGGGATTACCATCGCTGAATTCCCCACCATCAACATTCTGAAGGTCACCATTGGCCAGGAACTTAACTGGACCAGCCATATAATTACTGTGGCAACAAGAGCAGGTCAGAGGCTGGGTATTCTGCAGCGAGTGTCTCACCTCCTGACTCCCCAAAGCCTTTCCACAATCTACAAGGCACAAGTCAGGAGTGTGATGGAATACTCTCCGCTTGCCTGGATGAGTGCAGCTCCAACAACACTCAAGAAGCTCGACACCGTCCAGGACAAAGCAGCCCGCTTGATTGGAACCCCATCCACCACCTTAACCATTCACTCCCTCCACCACCGGCGTACCGTGGCTGCAGTGTGTACCATCTACAAGATGCACTGCAGCAACTCGCCAAGGCTTCTTTGGCAGCACCTCCCAAACCCGCAACCTCTTCCACCTAGAAGGAAAAAGGCAGCAGGCGCATGGGAACACCACCACCTCCAAGTTCCCCTCCAAGTCACACACCATCCTGACTTGGAAGTATATCGCCGTTCCTTCATCGTCACTGGGTCAAAATCCTGGAACTCCCTCCCTAACAGCACTGTGGGAGTACCTTCACCACACGGACTGCAGTGATTCAAGAAGGCAGCTCACCACCACCATCTCAAGGGCAACTAGGGATGGGCAATAAATGCTGGCCTTGCCAGCGATGCCCACTTCCCATGAACGAACATAAACAAAAATATTGCTTGCTGTACCTACATGCTAGCTTTCTGTGTTTCTTGTATGAGGACACCCAAATCTCTCTGAACACCAACATTTAAAAGTTTCTCACCATTTAAAAAATACTGTTTTTCTATTCTTCCTATCAAAGTGAATAACCTCACATTTCCCTACATTATACTCCATCTGCCACCTTACTGCCCACTCACTTAGTCTATCTATATCCCTTTGCAGACTCTTTGTGTTCTCCTCACATCTTACTGTCCCACCTAGCTTTGTATCATCAGCAAACTTGGATACATTACACTCGGCCTCTTCATCTAGGTCATCAATATAGATTGTAAATAGCTGAGGCCCCAGTACTGATCCTTGCAGCACCCCACTAGTTACAATCTGAAAAAGACTCATTTATCCCTATTCTCTGTTTTCAGTCCGTTAACTAATCCTCTATCCATGCTACTATATTACCCCCAACCCCATGAGCCCTTGTGTAAAAACCTTTTATGTGGCACCTCATCGAATGCTTTTTTGAAATCCAAATATACTACATCCACTGGTTCCCCTTTATCTACCCTGCTAGTTACATCCTCAAAAGTTGTCAAACATGATTTCCCTTTCATAAAACCATGTCGACTCTGCCTAATCATGTTTTGATTTTCTAAGTGCCCTGATACCACTTCCTTAACAACGGATTCCAACATTTTCCCGACGACTGATGTCAAGCTAACTGGCCTGTAGTTCCCTGTTTTCTCTCTCCCTCCTTTCTTGAATAGCGGTGTTACATTTGCTACCTTCCAATCCGCTGGGACCATTCTAGAATCTAGGTAATTTTGGAAGATCAAAACCAATGCATCCACTATCTCTGCAGCCACCTCTTTTAGAACCCTAGGATGTAGGCCATCAGGTTTTGTCGGCTTTTAGTCCTATTAGTTTCTTTAGTACTTTTTCTCTACTTATATTAATTACTTTTAAGTTCCTCACCCTCATCAGACCCTTGGTTTCCCACCATTTTTGTTATGCTTTTTGTGTCTTCTACAGTGAAGACAGATACAAAATATTTGTTTCTGCCATTTCCTTGTTCCCCATAATATTTTCTCCTGTCTCAGCCTCTAAGTGACCAACGTTTACTTTTGGTACTCTTTTCCTTTTTACATACTTGTAGAACCTCTTACAATCTGTTTTTATATTTCTTGCTAGTTTTCTCTCATATTCTATTTTATCCCTTTTTATCAATTTTTTGGTCATCCTTTGCTGGTTTCTGAAACTCTCCCAATCCTCAGGCTTACTACTATTCTTTGCAACATTATAAAATTCTTCTTTCAATCTAATGCTATCCTTAACTTCTTCAGCTAGCAATGGATGGATCACTTTTCCCATGGAGTTTTTGTATCTCAATGGAATGTATTTTTGTTGAGAAGTATGAAATATTTCTTTAAATGCTAGTCACTGCTTATCTACCACCATACCTTTTAATCTATTTTTCCAATCTACCTTATCCAACTCGCCCCTCATACCTATGTAATTGGCTTTATTTAAGTTTAAGACTCTAGTTTCAGACTTAGGCAAGTCACTCTCAAACTTAATGTGAAATTCTATCATATTATGATCACTCTACCCCAAGGATCCTTTACCATGAGATTGCTAATTAACCTGTCTCATTACACAATACAAGATCTAAAATAACCTGTTCCCAGGTTGGTTCCATGACGTATTGTTCTAGGAAACTGTCCCGAATGCATTCCATTAACTCATCCTCCAGACTACCTATGCCAATTTCATTTGTCCAGTCTATATGAAAATTAAAGTCCCCCATGATGATTGCATTACCTTTGTTACAAGCTCCTACTATTTCTTGATTAATATTCTGTCCAACGTTATAGCTACTACTAGTGTTTTCCGTCCCTTGTTATTCCTTATCTCCACCCATACTGATTCTACTTCCTGATCTTCCGAGCCGAGATCCTTTCTCTCTACTGTCCTTATGTCATCCTTTATTATCAGGGCTACACCCCCTCCTTTTCCATTCTGCCTGTCTTTTTGAAACGTCAAGTACCCTGGAACATTTAGTTCCCAACCTTGGTCACCTTGCGACCACATCTCTGTAATGGCTATTAGATCAAACCTATTTATCTCTATTTGTGCCACTAGTTCATCTATCTTGTTATGAATGCTTCATGCATTCAGATAAAGAGCCTTTAATTTAAATGTTTTACCATTATTCCCTGCTTTGACCTTATTCTGCTGTTCAACAGTCTATTTTAGGTCACATTAGTAATTCAGCAGAACTTGTGTACCAAGTACTGTTTTTTAAATGACTGTAAAATTTTATTTTTAATAAAGGCTGTTGTAATAAAAAAGACACTTATGGGTGTGCTGACCCTTAACATAAAACTATCCTCCAAACACATCATCCTTCTCTTCTTCTTAGGCAGTCCCTCGGAACTGAGGATGACTTGCTTCCACACTAAAAATGAATTCTCAGGTGACTGATGAGTCCATTGTGGGACCTACAGTCTCTGTCACAGGTGGGGCAGACGGTGGTTGAAGGGGCGGGTGGGTGGGGTGCTTGGGTTGACATGCGCTCCTTGCGTTGCCTGCGCTTTATTCCGCTTGCTCCCGGCGAAGAGACTCGAGGTGTTCGGCGCCTTCCCAGATGCTTCTCCTCCACTTTGGGCCAGGGATTCCCAGGTGTCGGTGGGGATGTTGCACTTTTTCAAGGAGGCTTTGAGGGTGTCCTTGAAGCGTTACCTCTGCCCACCTGGGGCTCTCTTGCCATGTCGGAGCTCTGAGTAGAGTGCTTGTTTTGGGAGTCTCGTATCGGGCATGCGGATGATGTGGCCCGTCCATCGGAGCTGATCAAGAGTGGTCAAAGCTTCAATGCTGGGGATGTTGGCCTGAGCGAGAACACTGACGTTGGTGCGCCTATCCTGCCAATGGATTTGCAGGATCTTGCGGAGACAGCATTGGTGGTACCTCTCCAGTGCTTTGAGGTGCCTGCTGTACATGGTCCATGTCTCTGAAGCATAGAAGAGGGCGGGTATCATTACTGCTCTGTAGACCATGAGCTTGGTGCTGGGTTTGAGGTCCTGGTCTTCAAACACTCTCTTCCTCAGGCGACCAAAGGCTGCACTGGCACACTGAAGGCAGTGTTGGACTTCGTCATCGACATCTGCCCTTGTTGACAGTAGGCTCCCAAGGTATGGAAAGTGGTCCACGTTGTCCAAGGCCTCGTCATGGATTTTGATAATCGGGGAGCAGTACTGTGTGGCGGGGGCAGGTTGGTAGAGGACTTTTTTCTTATGGAGGCTCAGTCATTGGGTATATTCAAAACAGAAGTTGATAGATTTCTGACTAGTAAGGGCATCAAGGGATATGGTGATAAGGCCGGTGAATGCAATTGAGGCAGAAGATCAGCCATGATCTCATTGAATGACGGAGCAGGCTCAAAGGGCCGAATTGCCTACTCCTGCTTCTATTTCTTATGTACGGCCCATGCTCTCATACGCTTCGGTGAAGGTGTTGACGATGGTTTGGAGTTCGACCTCAGAGTGTGCGCAGACGCAAGCATCGTCTGCATACTGTAATTTGATGACAGAGGATGGGATGACCTTGGATCTGGACTGGAGGCGACGGAGGTTGAACAATTTCCCGTTTGTTCTGTAGATTAGCTCCACTCCAGCGGGGAGCTTACTGAGGGTGAGATGGAGCATTGCAGCCAGGAAGATCGAGAAGAGCGTTGGTGCAATGACACAGCCTTGCTTGACCCCAGTCCGTACATGAATTGGGTCTGTGGTGGATCCATTGGTCAGGATCACGGCTTGCATGTCGTCGTGATACAGGCGGAGGATGGTGACAAACTTTTGAGGGCAGCCGAATTTGAGGAGGACACTCCATAATCCCTCACGGTTGACAGTGTCGAAGGCCTTTGTGAGGTCAAAGAAGGCCATGTACAGCGGTTGGTGCTGTTCCCTGCATTTCTCTTGTAGTTGACATGCGGTGAAGATCATGTCCATTGTGCCCCTTAGTGGGCATTGCGACTCTGGGAGGAGCTCTTCAGCAACTGGGAGAAGGCGATTGAGGAGGATTCTTGCGATGACTTTCCCTGTGGCAAACAGCAGGGAGACTCCTCTATAATTACCGCAATCGGACTTGTCACCTTTCTTGAAGATGGTCACGATTACGGCGTCTCTGAGATCCCTGGCATGCTCTCCTCCTTCCAAATAAGAGAAATGAGTTAATGTATTCGCGCCAATAGTGCTTCTCCGCCATATTTTAGCACCTCGGCGGGGATTCCATCTGCTCCTGAGACATCATCAAGGCAGTGCTGAAGGAGGTAACTTAGTCCCTCGGCTGGTTTTAAATTCACTGACTGACCGTGCCAAGAACCGAATGAAAAGCCCATACTGGGAGCTGTTATCTGTCAAGGGCTTGTTCCCCCTGCCCCTCTTGCAGCCCCACCCCCAGCCACAGCTGTCAATCAAAGCTACTGCCCTAGAATGTCAATCACCGAGCATGGCTGGGGTGGGATGGCTTCATTCATTGTGTCTGGTGAATTGTGGATTGCCTGCTTCAAGAGGTCCCCGTCCACATGCGACGGAACCTCCTGTATGTCACTGAGCAAGTTAACTATCTGCCCAAATTCAATTGAATGATATCAAAGGTTTGAGGAAATGGCTGTCAGTGATGAGGCATTTGGTGAGCCTTTTCCTGCCAGACTAAACATACCTTCCTGTAACCAGCCAGCAGAAACCCAGGCTAACCTCCTGAGTACAATGGGTGAAGCCAGCTCCATCTGTGCTCCAGTGCTACCTGTGCTAGAATCAACCCAGCACATTTACACACAATAATCATCTGGGGTTTGCCCAGAAGCAGCAAGTTCTGTGGAAATAGAAAGGATTTATATTTCTATGTCATCTTTCACAATGGGCTCAGGTCGTGGTGGAGGCTAGGCCTTTTCATGTACTTGTGTGTGACCAGCTATGAGACGATGCCTGCCAGAATACCTGTGGGGAACTGAGTCATTCCCTACACTTGCAGCTCTGTCTGAATGTAAGCCTGCACATTCTGTAGATTGTCCGCTCATTTACCAAGAGTGTGTGACTTGATGGTGTGTTCACTCCACTCTCTGAAAAAGCTTACTATGAGGAAATGTACTGTGGACCAGTTACAGCAGACACGTCTGGAACAGGGCTCCTCAATTCATTTAAAGATTTAGATGTCTGAAAAACAGCAATACTGAAGGAAGTGAGGAGTGAGCAGGAGAGTGGGATTAGACTGGGTGGGATATTAAAGGGGATGGGGAGTGAGCAGGAGAGTGGGATTAGACTAGATGGGATATTAAAGGGGATGGGGAGTGAGCAGGAGAGTGGGATTAGACTGGGTGGGATATTAAAGGGTACGGGGAGTGAGCAGGAGAGTGGGATTAGACTGGGTGGGATATTAAAGGGGATGGGGAGTGAGGGGAGAGTGGGATTAGACTGGGTGGGATATTAAAGGGTACGGGGAGTGAGCAGGAGAGTGGGATTAGACTGGGTGGGATATTAAAGGGGATGGGGAGTGAGCAGGAGAGTGGGATTAGACTGGGTGGGATATTAAAGGGGATGGGGAGTGAGCAGGAGAGTGGGATTAGACTGGGTGGGATATTAAAGGGGATGGGGAGTGAGGGGAGAGTGGGATTAGACTGGGTGGGATATTAAAGGGGATGGGGAGTGAGCGGGAGAGTGGGATTAGACTGGGTGGGATATTAAAGGGTACGGGGAGTGAGCAGGAGAGTGGGATTAGACTGGGTGGGATATTAAAGGGAGTGAGCAGGAGAGTGGGATTAGACTGGGTGGAATATTAAAGGGAGTGAGTAGGAGAGTGGGATTAGACTGGGTGGGATATTAAAGGGGATGGGGAGTGAGGGGAGAGTGGGATTAGACTGGGTGGGATATTAAAGGGGATGGGGAGTGAGCAGGAGAGTGGGATTAGACTGGGTGGGATATTAAAGGGTACGGGGAGTGAGCAGGAGAGTGGGATTAGACTGGGTGGGATATTAAAGGGGATGGGGAGTGAGGGGAGAGTGGGATTAGACTGGGTGGGATATTAAAGGGGATGGGGAGTGAGCAGGAGAGTGGGATTAGACTGGGTGGGATATTAAAGGGGATGGGGAGTGAGGGGAGAGTGGGATTAGACTGGGTGGGATATTAAAGGGGATGGGGAGTGAGCAGGAGAGTGGGATTAGACTGGGTGGGATATTAAAGGGGATGGGGAGTGAGGGGAGAGTGAGATTAGACTGGGTGGGATATTAAAGGGGATGGGGAGTGAGGGGAGAGTGAGATTAGACTGGGTGGAATATTAAAGGGAGTGAGCAGGAGAGTGGGATTAGACTGGGTGGAATATTAAAGGGAGTGAGCAGGAGAGTGGGATTAGACTGGGTGGAATATTAAAGGGAGTGAGCAGGAGAGTGGGATTAGACTGGGTGGAATATTAAAGGGAGTGAGCAGGAGAGTGGGATTAGACTGGGTGGGATATTAAAGGGAGTGAGCAGGAGAGTGGGATTAGACTGGGTGGGATATTAAAGGGAGTGAGCAGGAGAGTGGGATTAGACTGGGTGGGATATTAAAGGGAGTGAGCAGGAGAGTGGGATTAGACTGGGTGGAATATTAAAGGGAGTGAGCAGGAGAGTGGGATTAGACTGGGTGGGATATTAAAGGGAGTGAGGGGAGAGTGGGATTAGACTGGGTGGGATATTAAAGGGTACGGGGAGTGAGCAGGAGAGTGGGATTAGACTGGGTGGGGTATTAAAGGGGATGGGGAGTGAGGGGAGAGTGGGATTAGACTGGGTGGAATATTAAGGGCAGTGAGGGGAGAGTGGGATTAGACTGGGTGGGATATTAAAGGGTACGGGGAGTGAGCAGGAGAGTGGGATTAGACTGGGTGGGATATTAAAGGGTACGGGGAGTGAGCAGGAGAGTGGGATTAGACTGGGTGGAATATTAAAGGGAGTGAGGAGGAGAGTGGGATTAGACTGGGTGGAATATTAAAGGGAGTGAGGAGGAGAGTGGGATTAGACTGGGTGGAATATTAAAGGGAGTGAGCAGGAGAGTGGGATTAGACTGGGTGGAATATTAAAGGGTACGGGGAGTGAGCAGGAGAGTGGGATTAGACTGGGTGGGATATTAAAGGGAGTGAGGAGGAGAGTGGGATTAGACTGGGTGGAATATTAAAGGGAGTGAGGAGGAGAGTGGGATTAGACTGGGTGGAATATTAAAGGGAGTGAGCAGGAGAGTGGGATTAGACTGGGTGGAATATTAAAGGGTACGGGGAGTGAGCAGGAGAGTGGGATTAGACTGGGTGGGATATTAAAGGGGATGGGGGGAGTGAGCAGGACAGCGGGATTAGAACATTGCAACAGTGACTACACTTCAAAAGTACTTCCTTGGCAGTAAAGCGCTTTGGGATGTCCTGAGGTTGTGAATGGCGCTATAGAAATGCAAGTACTTTCTTTAGAATGAGTGGATCATGGCTGAGTGGCTGGCCTAATTCTGTACTGCAACAATCTCGCATTTAATTTCAATAAAACATCCTTCCCTCTGGTAAAATGGGATAAATTCAGATTAACTGCCGCTCAATGTGAATTTCATCTCTTCACTCCCACCTGGCCTAATGATGTCACTTTGACTCTGTCACTTTGGTGTCAAACAGATGATGAGCTCCACAGTTTGAAAGGATCAATATTTTTACATGGTATTTACAGCACAGAAACAGGTCATTCGGCCAACTGGTCCGTGCCAGTGTTTATGCTTCACACGAGCCTCCTCCCACCCTTCTTCATCTCACCCTATCAGCATAACCTTCTATTCCTTTCTTAAGTATTTACCTAGCTTCCCCTGAAATGCATCTATACTATTCACCTCAACTACTCCTTGTGGTAGCGAGTTCAACATTCCAACCACTCAATGGGTAAAAAAAGTTTCTCCTGAATTCTCTATTGGATTTATTAATGACTATCTTATATTTATGGCCCCTAATTTGGTCGCCCCCACAAGTGGAAACATCTTCTCTACGTCTACCCTATCAAACCCTTTCATAATTTTAAAGACCTCTATCAGGTCACCCCTCAGCCTTCTCATTTCTAGAGAAAAGAGCCCCAGCCTGTTCAGTCTTTCTGGATAGGTATAACCTCTCAGTTCTGGTATCATCCTTTTAAATCTTTTTAGCATCTTCTCCAGTGCCTCTATATCCTTTTTCTAATATGGAGACCAGAACTGTTCACAGTACTCTATGATCTAACCAAGGTTCCATACATGTTTAACATAACTTCTTTGCATTTCAATTCTATCCCTCTAGAAATGGACCCCAGTGCTTTGTTTGAATTTTTATTGCCTTATTAACCTGTTCCACTACTTTTAGTGATCTGTGTATCTGTACCCCTGGATCCCTTTGCTCCTCTACCCCATTTAAACTCCTATTTTCCAAAGAGTAGGGGGCCTCCTTATTCTTCCTACCAAAATGCACCACCTCACACTTAACTATATTGAAATTAATTTGCTAATTATACACCCATTTTGCAAGTTTATTAATGTCTTTCTGTATTTTGTCACAGTCCTCCTCTCTATTAACTTACATCCCACCCCATTCAATTTGGTGTCATATGCAAATTTTGAAATTGTACTTCTGAGTCCCGAGTGCAAATTGTTTCTGTAAATGGCGAACAGCAGTGGTCCCAGCACCGATCTTGTGGAACACCACTGCCCACTTTTTGCCAGTCTGAGTAGCCCCTACTCTCTGTCTCTCCGCTGTGTAACCAGCTTGCTTTCCATTCTACTACTTGTCCCCTGACTCCACATGTTCTGACCTTAGTCACGAGCCTACTATGCGGTGCCTTATCAAGGCCCTTTGAAAATCGAACAATATTACATCTACTACATTACCCTTGTCTACTCTCTCTGTCACTTCTTCAAAGAATGTAATAAGGTTGGTCAAGCAAGACCGTCCCTTTTAAAATCTGTGCTGACTACTCTATATTATCTTTTTGGTTTCTTGATGTTTTTCTATTACATCTTTCCTACCACCGACGTTAAGCTAACTGGTCTATAGTTCCCTGGACTTGTTCTATCTCCCTTTTTAAATATAGGAATCACATTAGCTGTCCGCCAGTCCTCTGGCACTATTCCCTTTTCCAATTCATTTTTATATATATGTAATAGTGCTGTATCTTCCCTAACTTCTTTTAATATGCGCGGATGCAATCCATCCAGACCGGGGTTTTATTCTTTCTAAGTTTGATGAGTGTATCAATTATCTCCCCCCACCCCCTGCTCTATCTGAAATGATTTAATAACTTTTTTGTTCTCTTCTTCTAGTGTCATGCCCACCATGTTAATTTCTCTGGTAAATACTGAGGCAAAGTAAGTATTTATTATTTCTGCCATTTTGCTATCATTACTTGTTAGTTTATCATGTGCATCCCTTAGTGGCCCTATCCCTATCCTGATCATGGAATCATGGAATGGTTACAGCACAGAAGGAGGCCATTTGGCCCATTGAGCCTGTGCCAGCTCTCTGCAAGAGCAATTCAGCTAGTCCCACTCCCCCTGCCCTTTCCTCGTAGCCCTGCAAATTTTTTTCCTTCAGGTACTTATCCAATTCCCTTTTGAAAGCCACGATTGAATCTGCCGCCATCACCCTTCCAGGCAGTGCATTCCAGATCCTAACCACTTGCTGTATAAAAAAGTTTTCCTCATGTTGCCTTTGGTTTTTCTGCCATTCACTTTAAATCTGTGTCCTCTGGTTCTCGACCCTTCTGCCAATGGGAACAGTTTCTCTCTAACTACTCTGTATAGACCCCTCATGATTTTGAACACCTCTATCAAATCTCCTCTCAACTTTCTCTGCTCTAAGGAGAACAACCCCAGCTTCTCCAGTCTATCCACGTAACTGAAGTCCCTCATCATGAACCATTCTTGTAAATCTTTTCTGCACCCCCTCTAAGGCCTTCACATTCTTCCTAAAGTGCGGTGCCCAGAATTGGACACAATACTGCAGTTGAGGCCGAACCAGTATTTTATAAAGGTTCATCATAACTTCCTTGCTTTTGTACTCTATGCCTCTATTTATGAAGCCCAGGATCCCGTATGCTTTTTTAACCGCTTTCTCAACCTGCCCTGCCACTTTCAACAATTTGTGCACATGTACCCCCAGGTCGCTCTGTTCATGCACCCCCTTTAGAATTGTACCCTTTAGTTTATGTTGCCTTTCCTACCAAAATGTATCACTTTGCACTTTCCTGCGTTAAATTTCATCTGCCACGTGTCCACCCATTCCACCAGCCTGTCTATGTCCTCTTGAAGTCTATCACTCTCCTCCTCACTTTGTGTCATCTGCAGATTTTGAAATTGTGCCCTGTACACCCAAGTCTAAGTCATTAATATATATCAAGAAAAGCAGTGGTCCCTGGGGAACACCACTGTCTACCTTCCTCCAGTCCGAAAAACAACCGTTCACCACTACTCTCTGTTTCCTGTCACTTAGCCGATTCCTTATCCATGCTGCCACTTTTATTCCATGGGCTTCAACTTTGCTGGCCAGCCTATTATGTGGCACTTTATCAAACACCTTTTGGAAATCCATGTACACCACATCAACCGCATTGCCCTCATCAACCCTCTCTGTTACCTCATCAAAAATGTAATCAAGTTAGTTAAACATGATTTGCCTTTAACAAATCCGTGCTGGCTTTCCTCAATTAATCCACACTTGTCCAAGTAACTGTTAATTTTGTTCCTGATTATCATTTCTAGAAGCTTCCCCACTACTGATTAAACTGATTGGCCTGTAGCTGCTGGGTTTATCCTTACGCACATTTTTGAACAAGGCGTAACATTGCAATTCTCCAGTCCTCTGGCACCACCCCTGTATCTAAGGAGGTTTGGAAGATCATGGCCAGTACCTCCGTAATTTCCACCTTCACTTCTCGCAGCATCCTAGGTCCTGATCCTGGTGACTTATCTACTTTAAATACAGCCAGCCTTTCTAGTACCTCCTCTTTATCAATTTTTATCCCATCCAGTATCTCAACTACCTCCTCTTTCACTATGACTTTGGCAGCATCTTCTTCCTTGGTAAAGACAGATACAAAGTATTCATTTAGTACCTCAGCCATGCCCTCTGCCTCCATGTGCAGGTCTCTTTTTTGGTCCCCACCCCGCCTCTTACTACCCGTTTACTATTTATATGCCTCCAGAAGACTTTTGGATTCCCTTTTATGTTAGCTACGAGTCTATTCTCATACCCTCTCTTTGCCCCTCTTATTTCCTTTTTCACTTCCCCTCGGGACTTTCTGGGCTCGATTTTGCCAGGCCCGAGGAGGCGGGATTGGAGGCGTGTGAGGTGTTAAAATCTCAGAAACTGGCGGGCGGGCCCGATCCCGCCTCCGAGCAATTTTCCCACATGCGAGTTTTCTGACCCCGTCTCCATCCCGCCTCCAAGAGGCGGGATAGGCCCTTAAGGCCCTTAACAACCAGTTAAGTGCCATTATAATCCAATTTTGAGAGGCCTTTCTGATTTTAACACTTTTCCCACGTGGTTCACGTCTCCTCTGGAACACGCCAGTGAATCCTGGTGGCCTCACAAATGGACTGCTGACTAACAGCTGCAGCTCCACCATTAAAAAGGAGTTTTCAGCAATCATCATTTGCAGGTGGCAGACCTTTGTTGTTTCAGGTCTGGGGGAGCTTTTAGCAGGCCTACTCATTGTTGTGAAAGTTTGGAGCCTGACACCCATCTCCAGTGTGACCTCCTGGGAAACCCCTCTCCCCACATTGACTGAGCGCTTCCTCAACTGAGGTATATACCAGAAGAATGGGAACCATTTATTTCCTTTCCTCCTGGACATCAGATTCAGACGAAGACCAGCCACGGCAGCAGCAGAACCCGGAACAACAACAGCACCAACTGCAGGAGCAACAGCAGGAGCGCCAAGCTGCTGCTCACCCACCTGAAGCTGCACAGGCCAGAAGGCGCCAGCGCATGGAAGCCCGTCGGCGCAGGAGATACCCCCCAAACAGGGTCTACAGACAGAAGATCAGCTACCTCAACATGACTGAACAGCAGTGCCAAAGGAGGCTCAGACTTTCGCGAGAGGTAGTGGGTGACATCTGTGGAAGTGCAGTTTTTGTCTCAGATAAAATGGCTTCCTAGACACAAAGAGTGATCCAAAATGGCCGACTCTGACTTGTATTGAATAAAGAAAGAAGTTGTTTATGACTTCTCACGGAAATGAAATTAAACTTTACAGACTATGTTGTTTTCATAGTACAGAACAAATTATGCTTCTTCTAATCAACTTGAGATAACCAAGGAATAGTGAAGTAAACAGCCAGGTGCCTTGGCCTTGGTGGGAGAAGAACAGACAGACAGACTCCATTTTGTAGCGATTAGCTAGTCTCATTGTAAGGCATTTCTGATGTTTTTTAACTCGTAACTTAGCTTACCTTAAACAACATGTCATGTGATATGGGAAGCTTGTGTTTTCAGTGTATAAGATCTTCCAGTTTCTGTGATTCTTCAGTCTGTCATCGTAGCTATTTGGTTATGGTTGCATTCTCCTTGCAAGTAAAGTAAATAATAAAGCCTTCTTTGACGATATTGTTTAAAGAGTCTTACTCGGAAGTCGAAACTTCGACAGTATTTCTTGGAGGTTCCACCGAGATCGCTTGCTACCTTTCGGTAAGTCACGGACAAAAGACACCATGAATTTCTAGTGACAAATCCTGAATGGCCACAGTGATGTTTTATCACAAAAAAAAAGGATTTCTCATTAGATACTGAATTGGTGTAGTCTGTTTCTTCTGACAGGAGTACTGCGATTGTTAAGACTCGTGTTTTAGATTTGAGTTGAATCTTGTAGCTTTTGCCTTTTTAACGTTAAAAAAAAGGGAGGAGGATACTGACAGCTCAAGTTTCAAAACTATCAGGCAAAGGAGGCAAGGGAAAAAGTCGACAGGGTTGTATCCCGGACTGAGTAAAGGTACCAGGTTATGAGAAAGCGCTAAAAGATTAAAACTGCAGAAAGGTTTAGATAAAAGATTAAAACTGCAGTATCAAGGGTGGGCCCCTTGAGCCGTGAAAGAAGAAAAATAAAAGAATCTCGCAGCAGGGTATAGAGTATAAGTTAAATGTTAAGGACTCAGTTTGTAGTGGAGAACAATGCAAAACTGAGAATTGACTAGTTGTTTAGTTTAAAGTATAAGGTTAAATGTTTGATTACTTGATTTGTTTGCCTGTTTGGGCTTTTACATCTTACTTATAATTGTCTTGATTGTTGTTAGTTCTTGTTATTGTCTTGTAGAACTTTGGATGGTCAGAAATATAATCGTAAGGGGGTAAAGGGTGAAACTTGCGATTTAGAAGAAGAGTGCCTAGTATAATTAAAACTTTACTAAGATGGGAACTTCACAGAGTAAGACCCCAGAAAAAGGAACTCCAGCCTTTTACATCTTCCAGAACTGTGGTCGGACATCCATAAGGGATTTGTCTGATTGGTCTAAATGGACCAAGAATGACAAACACCCGTTCCCTATTGATGGAACTTTTAACCTAGACAGAATTACATGTCTAGAGGACTGTCTCGCAAATAGAGACCCACAAAGAAGAGGTAAAAAGTCAGTAAATTGGTCAGCCTTTTCAGACTGGAAAAAGGAAGCAGAAAGGCGTAAGGACCGTAGTATACAAGCCAGTAGATCTGACATTAAAAATAAGAGAAAAGACCCCGTGAGTAAATTGGCTAAACAAGATGAAGTTAGACAAATGACTTTAAGAATAGAAGCAATTATGGGGCAGCATTCTGGAATGACCAAAGAAAATTACCAGATTCCTTTAATCAATGCCCTCGTAAATGGTCTCAGAACTGAACATTAAAGAACTACTGACTTTAGTCTGCCTAGATTGGAGACATAAAACAACTCCTGAATTGACACAAATTCTGAAAGGAATTCAGGAGAGAAATAGGGAGCAAAAGAATAAAGTTTCCCTCTTAATGGAGCAAGCAGCTTCCGCAACACCGACGGACCAGAATACTATTTATTCAATACAAGCAGACAATTTCTCTGACCAACATGCCTTTCTCCTATCAGACAATGCCCCTATGAACCTTTTAGGGAGAGATTTGCTATGCAAAATGCAAGCAACAATAATTTGTTCAGAAAAGGGACTACAGGTGTATGTAGAAGGAATTTACCGACATTGAAATCTGAAAGGAATGTAAAAAAAGAAGAAATTTAAAGTTTTACCAGCATGGAAGTTATTAATGTCTGTGCCGAGATAAAAGCTAATATACAAGATTTGTTGAGTGAAAGGAATCTTAAAAGGAATACTGGGATCTCAGTTGTGTGAAAGTGTGTTAAAAGTGTAAAAGTTTTCCTGACTGTGAATGTTTAAGTTTGTTAAGTTACAGTATTTATTTTGTCTGAAAAAAAATCTGTCTAAAAAAAAGGTGTCTGTCATTTTGTTTATGTTTTAGCTCCACCCACTCTTTTGTACAGAGAGCTAAAGGCTGTTTAACCCTTTGAAGACTTGTTTTGTTGGTTTAAGTTTGTTAATTGTTTTACAAAAGAGGTATAAGCTTCAGCCTTGAAGTCACAGTTGCCAATGTGCCTGGAAAGAAAATTAATTTGAATGTTTACAAGGCATGGGTAATTGTTTCTTTGTTAATGTGACTATGGTTTCTTTCTTTTCCAACTGACAATGGTTAGTTTTTTTTAAACAAAATTGATCTGGATTGAATTGGAGTTATTGCGGTTAATTAACCTATTAAAACCAGACTTTTATTGTGCACGGTGAAATTCTGGTTGGTGTAAATTTGTGTAGACCGCATTGAATAAGATATTTAATGGTCTGAAATCAGATTTTGAAATATTTACAGTCTTGGATACAGAACGGGTTCTGGTCCATACCATTTGCAGAGGAATCACAAGGAAATTCGCCTTTACTGTCAGGGATAGACAGGAATTTTATATCAGACTTTGCAGGGAAAGCATTGTGCCCCAAGAATTAGAAAAAAAAACTTTTAAACTAATTTAAGTAAAGCATGGTGCGTAAAAACTAAGAAGAACAACAAAAAGTTTGTTTAACAAAAGATTAAGTTTCAGTCTAAGATTTAACCTTGGAGTCACGGTTGCTATGGTGAAATCTTCCAAAGCAGTTTGATTTGATTTGCTTAAATGTGAAAAACTAATTTTTCTCCAGTTATATTCAATGTTTTTACAGTATTTTGGAAAGACATCTGAAGAAAGGACAATAAGAAATATGACGTAATTTACTGGTTCTGCAAGCATGTGCTATTTTGTTTTGTTTTATCTGTTCTGTTCGTGTTTAGTTAAAGTGTGAAAACACAACTGTCTTTTTCGATCGGGAAAGTTGTTTTTTAATTTACGTAAAGTGACGCAATTGCGTGCGCCTGACAATGTTTCGCTCCACCTTCTTAAAGACCTGCAAAGGAGTTAACCCTTTCCACTGACAGCTGATTAAGTTCACCGAGCAACAACTTTAGATGACATTTAAAGATATTGGACATTATTAAATTTAAGTTTCTTAATTTTAAGTTAATATTTCCCCACAGTGACAGAAGGAAAATTATGATTTGATAAATTAACCCCTTGGGCTCTAAGTAGAGTCACAATGGAGTCTCTTCTTTCCTTTGTTATATGGAAGTTACCTTGTAAACTAATTGCAGCACTTCTGTCTCCAATGTTAAAACACTGTATAAACCACCTAGCCTGGAAATCATTTGTTTCTGAAATTGGAAATGGAAGATAAATTGATAGAAATGAAATTGAACATTGACAAAACCTATCAGTTCAACAGTACTGCTGTTTGGATTTTGGGATAATGTTGTAATAACAAAATGGACTCAGGCACTATATATATATTGAGTTACTTTTGGGAAAATAAAAGATCCTCTAAAATAATGATAAATAAAAAGTTTTAATAACTTGGACCTAGTGAGAATGTTTGATCTATGTTTTCAATCTTAAATATTGTACTGGACAGTAAAGTTTCTCCAGGGCTCATGAATGAGATATGAAATAATTAATGGGATGTGTAAAATGGAGAGAGGAAGTGATTGAAGGTGTAAGATAGAAACAGGAGAAATTACACTGCTGAATGGGAATTTTAAAAACTTTCTGGTGAAAGTCAGGAAAGTGTAGCTAAGAATAATAAATTGATAGCTTTCTCTTGGAGACATTTGTGTCCCTGCCTATAATGAACTTTTAAGAAAACTGAATTTGATAGCCTGGCCACTATCCAAGATATCGGGACCATGCAGAGGAAGATGAACAAAGACAATCTTTTGATAAGATACCTGAAAGCCCGAGAAAGGCACATGTGGCATGATATTGAAATACCGGTATGAGTGTGCAAATGTGATTCGTTACGTATGAGGCAATTACCATCTGGGAATGTATGGTGAATCTGCACTGAAGAATGGGTCTCAGACATGCTCAGTTACTTGACAACAGCAAGACATGAAATGGTTAATGTGGCTCATGAGAGCGAGACAACTTTTAAAGCATTGACACATACTCCATCGAGAAACTATCTAATTAATGAAACAATCAGAATAGAGTTAAATACACTGGTACCTGTTAGAGGGATTGAAATTGAAGTTGAAGTGGAGAGTTACCTGGAATTTGGATTGGGACAATTGAGGGCTAAGGAGAAATCATGTTTAGTAAGAACTATCCACAATATGGATACGAGTAAAATAGCGATCTGGAGAATCTTTTAAGTCCATGATTTGTTGATTAGATGTTAAACTGTAATGTTGCTTGAAATGATTGTAAGACTGAATTTAACTGTGACTGTAATAATTGTGTTTTGTAGGTAACAGAGCGTGGGAAAAACCAGTGCGAATTCAGTATGAGGTGGTTTTGGTGGTGCCTCCTGTGTCACTACTACCGCAACTACCATGCTTTACGGGTCTAACAGTACCTGTCCCATCAACCAACACATTTTACATAATATCGAAACCTATGCTCAAGTGAAACTGACAGTAAATGAGGTACTTAAGTATGAGCTGCACAATTATGTGGCACAATTCGGATACGACATTCCCCTGTTGTCTAAGGTTATCAGTGAGCTCATGATGCGACTGAACTCCTCCCTAAAGCATTTTTATGTTCTGAAGGAAGACAACTCGAGAATAGATATTGAAATTGACAGCATAGGGGACAACTCACACTGGTGGGATAATTGGGCTTAATATATCAGCACACACTTAGATTTGTATTATTTCACACGCTCTGGTAGTTCTCCAACTTGTAATGATAGTGTATTTGATATATGTAACCTATGTAGTAAGATACACAAGCCAATTGGGTACTCATGCCCATGACTAACCAGCACTAACAAATTGAGCACACCGAAAGAGAAGATCCGAAGCAATGTAGAGGAGACCCCAGGCGGGGTAACATCAGGAAAGATAGAAGAAACAGAGGATACCTCAGGCGGGGCAGAATTGGAACACTGGAATGGACTATTAGAAGGGAGAAATCTTCAAGACTCCCTACTAACTAACGCCCAAGTTGAGAGAGAGCAATAAGAACTAGCTAGAGTAGTCAAGAGCCGATTGTGAGAAGTCAATAAGGATATTTCCTTCTCAAAGAAGGGAATTGTAAGAAATAGCTGTTAGATTCAAAGATGGGTTTTAATTCTTAGAACAGAAACTGACAACATGCAGCCAGGAATAGATAGCAGAAATGCCAGCAAGGTCGAATATCAAGCATCAAAAGACAAATAGAAGTGATAAGGGAATCGTAAAATGCAAAACAACACAGGGGGGTAATAGACAGAAAAAAGGGAGTCAAAAAAAATTAAATTTTGAAGGACTTACACAATGAAGCTGTTACTTATATTTTGCATATTAATCGGACTGATATGCGTGACGTGCCAAAGAGGTGGGGAAGGATCCCGAAAGAAACGAGAATTACACGTTAACACTTTCTTGTACATGTCTTACGAGCATGCTAAAATTAGTGGTAGATCTAGTTGTTGGGTCTGTGCCCTATTCACACCACGGGAGGGATCCCCCTCAGATCAATTCCCTTTAATACTTCCGAAACAGCAGAATGGGTAATAAGAAGAAACAGTTCAAGGGACCCGGATAAGACCTCAGAAGTAGAACAGTGGAGATCAGCAGGGTATAACCTAACCACCTTTCAGGGGTGGTATGCCAGCCCAATTATAATCATACTCGAATACCCCCGTTTCTTGTATTAACTAATACCTCAGGAGTCGGTAGACCACAAGGGGCATTATGTTTTAAAAAGCAGGCTGCAGTAAGCAGGATGCAGGATGAAAAGAAAGTCGGAGAGAGTTCCTGTAATCAAACAGTCATGTGGCAACCACCAATTCCTGGCCTGCTTGAGCAGGGATTTTTTCAAATTGACTGGACTAAAGTAAATAATAAAACCAGTAGGTCCCCCTGGACAGGCGACCCTATCCGAATATGGATGGGAGGAGAGGGTAACTTGATGGCCTATAATTGCACCTATTTTATATGCGGGAACAAGGCTTATCCATGGTTGCCACATAACTGGACAGGGTCCTGCTATTTGGGTTATGTAGTACCTTATATCCACATTTTAGACAATATAGGAGAACATTATGAATTCCAAAGAAGTAAAAGAGAGATAGCAACTTATGAAAGAGTCTTTGGAATATTAATAGCCCCATACGGAATAGGGAAGTTAATGGGAGAAGTAAACGAGCTAGCAGATCTGATAGAAAAAGTGGCAAATGAAACTGAGGAAGGATTGTCCGAAATGAGTGCTGAAATATTAGCTATAAGAGTAATGACATTGCAGAATCGAATGGCATTAGATTATCTGTTGGCAAATATAAAGGAGGAACTTGTGCTTTGATAGGGAGTGAATGTTGTACCTATATCCCAGACAGTTCAGAAAATATAACTAACATAGTTAAACACATAAGAGATGCAGTGAGTCAGTATAAGAATCCAAAGAGCCAAGGATGGTTTGACTGGATACTGGGAGGATGGCTGGGATCAATGGGACAAATATTATTGTATGGATTAGTAGTAATGGTAGCAGTAATTCTGTTTGTCACAATGATTAAATGCTGTTGTAATAGGCTAGGTAAGGCAGCTATACCTGGAGGAAGTATGATAGTACAGAGGGAAATAAATGAAGAAGAAGAGAAGAGAACAGTCCCCTAGGGGAAGAGCTAAGGCGATTGGGTAAGATAAATTTTTAAGGATTAGATGACCAAGATGATGCCAGTTACAGTGGCCAAAATTAAGACTGGACAAATTAGAATTGAAAGAAATACATGCCCAACCCTAAGGATAGACAGAAAGGAGAGACGATCTTAAATAAGGTCAGCCATCAATACAGGTATAATCCCGAGGATGGTTAAAACAGAAAAGAAGTTGGCATCCCTGGCCAAAATCCAAATTTGGTACAGGAACCGACAGGAGAGACCGAAAGGGTTAAATTGAGCTATTTTGTCCTAGAAGGACAAAATGGGGGAAATGTGGAAGTGCAGTTTTTGTCTCGGACAAAATGGCTTCCTAGATACAAAGAGTGATCCAAAATGGCCGACTCTGACTTGTATTGAATAAAGAAAGAAGTTGTTTATGACTTCTCACGGAAATGAAAATAAACTTTGCAGTCTATGTTGTTTTCATAGTACAGAACAAATTATGCTTCTTCTAATCAACTTGAGATAACCAAAGAATAGTGAAGTAAACAGCCAGGTGCCTTGGCCTTGGTGGGAGAAGAACAGACAGACAGACTCCATTTTGTAGCGATTAGCTAGTCTCATTGTAAGGCATTTCTGATGTTTTTTAACTCGTAACTTAGCTTACCTTAAACAACATGTCATGTGATATGGGAAGCTTGTGTTTTCAGTGTATAAGATCTTCCAGTTTCTGTGATTCTTCAGTCTGTCATCGTAGCTATTTGGCTATGGTTGCATTCTCCTTGCAAGTAAAGTAAATAATAAAGCCTTCTTTGACGATATTGTTTAAAGAGTCTTACTCAGAAGTCGAAACTTCGACACATCTGCGCAATGCTGCAGCAAGAGCTGGAGCCCAGAGGAGCAGGTGGACACCCCTTACCAGTGGCCGTCAAAGTCACCACCGCACTCAACTTTTTTGCTTCAGGCACATTCCAGGGATCAGCAGCAGACATCAGCGGCGTCTCCCAGGCGGCCGCACACACTTGCATCACGCAGGTAACCAATGCCCTCTTTGCCATCGCGCACAATTACATCAACTTCTCCAAGGATCAAGCCAGTGTAACTGCGCGTGCGGTTGGGTTTGACAATCTGGCAGGCTTTCCAAGGGTGCAGGGTGTCGTTGACTGCACACATGTGGCCCTTAAGGCACCCCATCACAATCCAGGTATTTTTGTCAACCGCAAGGGCTTCCACTCCCTCAACGTACAGCTGGTGTGTGACCACAAGAAGGAAATTTTGCATTTTTGTGCCAAGTACCCTGGCAGTTGCCATGACTCCTTCATCCTGCGCCAGTCTAGTGTGCCTCCACTCTTCAGTCTGCCAGACCAACTTAACGGATGGCTACTTGGAGACAAGGGCTATCCCCTGAAGACGTGGCTAATGACGCCGTTGAGGAGCCCATCCAACGAAGCTGAGGAGTGCTACAACTCCAGCCACATTTCCACCAGATCCATAATCGAGCAAACCATCGGCTTGCTGAAGATGCGCTTCAGATGCCTGGATGTCTCCAGAATCGTCGTGGTTTGCTGTGCACTTCACAACATGGCACAGCATCGTGGCTTGCAGATGCCTGAGGAACAAGTGGCTCATCACATAGCCTCCTCAGATGAGGAGGAGGAGGAGGAGGAGAGCGACAACGACCAGCTTGCAGAGGCGCATCAACCAGCGGCAGCAGCATGCGAGCACATTGCTGCCCGGGATGCAAGGGACGCACTCATCTTGGCCAGATTTGCTTAGCCTAGCCAATCAAACACTTTTGCCTCGCAGCTTCTTACCAGAGCATCGACAATGTCCAAGAACCTGCGGTTCCTACCTTTCTGACCACCATACTGACAATTGCAAGTCATCCTAAGCCCTCAATGTGGAAGTCCCATTAGCGATATGACACACGCCACAACTGCAACAGTTGACATCAGAATTTTTAATGACAATAACCAACTGATGGCTTTTCAACATTAAACATAACATTTCACCCAAGTGACTACCTTTGTGACTATTTGTGCATTATCTTCCTCTTACGCGTGCTCTTACGTGGTGCTTCCCCTGTGGCTTCAGCAGATGTGGAGGCCCCTTGCTCACTTTCTTGCTGCTCCTGTCTTGACGCCTTTGGCGGGCGTCCTCTGGGGTTGCGAGCCTGTGAGGGCTCGGCAACAGTCTGCTGCTCCTGTGGCTGTGCAGGGGTTGAGACGCCGATCTCAGTTGGGTGGGGACTCTGGTGGGGCTCTGACTGAGGGCTTTGCAGTGGCATGGTCGTGTGAGCGCTTGGAGAGGAGCCCCCACGTCCTTGTTGTCTGCCACCAACATCCCTCTCATGGGTCAGCCCCACTTCAGAGCTAGCAAGTGGCTTGACAGCACCTTGCTGCACTTCAGGGGGTCCATGAGGACCCGTTTCTGTACTGGAAGTCCTACTCCCGAGGTCTTGCCTGAAGGTCTGGTTTGTTTGCTCAAGAGCTGACCATCGCTCCTCAAGAGATGTCATTTTATTCTGAACAAATACCATGTTTTCCATACCCTGGCGACTAAGCTCCTCCATGGACATAGCCATCCTCTCCTCTACCGTAGCCATCCTCTCCTCTACGGTAGCCAGCCTTACCATGGAGGTAGACATCCTTTCCACGGAGGTTGCCATCCTTTCCGTGGTGATGCGTTCATGCGCCAACGCCTCCACAAAGGCTCTGCTCATGTTAGCGATGGACTCCTCCATTCGCTCCACACTCGCAGCGACCCTGGAGACAAAACCTGCCAGAGACTCCTGCACCTTTTCCTGGAGTTCCAGCACCGCTCTTCTCTGGATGGACCCGGAGGCACTGGGGCGACATGCAGCTGAGCCGAGCTGGCAGAGTCCTGCACCCTCCGACTAGGACTCTCCACTGCTGTCGCTGTCTCCACCATCTGCTGATGCTCACTTGTGAGCTGTGATACACCAGCTGACAACACTACTCTATCTCCCGAAGGTCCCACCGAGGTGTGAGTGTCTGCGCTGGTGCTGGGTGCGCTTAATTCTGCTGACGCTGCGCCCTCAGAGGTTGCAGCTTCCTTTGAGGAGTCTGGAGGCTCAGGCTGTTCCTCCTGGATAGAGGGGACGGGGGCTTTCGATGGTCCTGTGGGGGAGTAAAGGAAAGAGTCAGAGATGTGAGGCCAAGGTTACATGCACATTGAATATTGCAGATGATCAAAAGTCAATCTGTTAGAGCATCAGAATCATTATCAGTGACTCATGCAATGTCAATGGGAGAGATGATAAACTATTCTGTCACCAGCTTGCTCTGATGCACCCGTCTGTCCGTCCCACACTTGCACATCCTCCTCCACTCCCACGATCTCCAGGGTCGCCTCCTCCCAGGGGGTGAGCTGGGCTACTGAGGGTGGCCCTCCTCCTGTCCTCGCTCTTTCCCTCTTATTGTAAGCTCTCTTTTCCTGCAATGAGGGAGACAAGTGGAGTTTGAGTGAGAATGAAGGAGTGAGTGTAGAGAATCCATATCATTGATGGCTAGAAGGAGACAAAGATGGGGTGAGGTGGCAAGACCAAGGGCCCTCCCTGTGTGTTGTAAGTTGTTTTCATAGCATCACAGTGATAGGGAGTGTGCGGGCTGCATAGTCGAATAGTTAGGTGAATGTGACCATAGAGAGAGAGGGAATGGGTAAGGGTGCAGGGAAGTCAGTGTCAAGTGGGATGTGGAGGAAGAGGTCGTCAAAGCTGAGTGCTCGTGAGGAGAGGCAATGGGGATCAGAATGAGGGTGATGGGAAAGTCATACTCACTTTTCCAGTGCGCAGAAGGTCATGAAACCTCTTCCTGCATTGCAGCCAGGTTCTGCGGGTTATTGACAAAGAGTTGACCTCCTGGGCCACCTGGATCCACACAGCTTTCGTCTGCTGGGGAGGCTTCTTCCTCCCTGAGGAAGGGAAGAGCACCTCCTTATTCCCTCTTGCTCCCTCCACCAGAGCTTGCAGGGTGGCGTCATCGAACCTTGGTGCAGACTTTGGCCTACTGCTGGACATATTGGCTGGAGGAATCTATCACAGCAAAGGGCATAAGGTTTGCAGTCTGCAGAAGAAGCAAGGCTGCTTGCAGACCTTAAATCCAGCAGCATTGATGACGCCATCGGAGGCGACTTTCAGGATGGAAAGACTCATTGGGCCAGGGGTTCCCACACGCTGGAAATCAATTGCCCAATTAGGGGAAAATTGCATATTTTTCCCACGTTAAATTGGAGTCGGGTGGCTAACACGTAAAGCGGCTGACACGCCCCTAGCCCGCCCCAATGGCAAAATCGAGCCCTCTATATTCAGCCTGGCAGACATCCCAAGGAAACTAATATTGAAACAGAAAATGCTGGAGACACTCAGCAGGTCAGGCAGCATCTGTGAAGAGAGAAACAGAGTTAACGTTTCAGGTCGATGACCTTTCGTCAGAACTGGAAAAAAGCAGGAAATGGAACAGATTTTAAAACAAGTTTAGGGGCTGGGAAATGGGGGAGGGGATGAAAGAACAAAAGGGAAGGTCTGTGATAGGATAGAAGGCAGGAGAATTAAAGAGACATTAAGAGATATTCAAGGCAAAAGGAGATGGTAATGGGACAGGTTAAGAAACAAAGGATGGCTCGAGATGAAGTGTAAATTGCGCTGGCAGAATGGAAGACAGCTGCCGTTGTGGGAGAGGAGAACAAAAGGCACAAACAAAAAGTGTGGATAAAACATATATATATGATAGGGGCCGAGGTTATGATCTGAAATTGTTGAACTCTATATTGAGTCCAGAAGGCTGTAAAGTGCCTAATCGAAAGATGTTCGCTGATGATTGCACAGTTTTCAGTTCCATTCGCAACTACTCAGATAATGAAGCAGTCCATGCCCACATGCAGCAAGACCTGGAGGACATACAGGCTTGGGCTGATAAGTGGCAAGTTACATTCGCGCCACACAAGTGCCAGGCAATGACTATCTCCAACAAGCGAGAGTCTAATCACTGCCCCTTGACATTCAACAGCATTACCATTGCTGAATCCCCCACCATCAACATCCTGGGGGTCACGATTGACCAGATACTCAACTGGATCAGCCACATAAATACAGTGGCTACAAGAGCAGGTCAGAGGCTGGGTATTCTGCGGCGAGTGTCTCACCTCCTGACTCCCCAAAGCCTTTCCACCATCTACAAGGCAGAAGTCAGGAGTGTGATCGAATACTCTCCGCTTGCCTGGATGAGTGCAGCTCCAACAACACTCAAGAAGCTCGACACCATCCAAGACAAAGCAGCCCGCTTGATTGGCACCTCATCCACCACCTTAACATTCACTCCCTCCACCACCGGCGCACCGTAGCTGCAGTGTGTACCATCTCAAGATGCACTGCAGCAACTCACCAAGGCTTCTTCGGCAGCACCTCCCAAACCCATGACCTCTACCACCTAGAAGGAGAAGGGCAGCAGGCACATGGGAACACCATCACCTGCAAGTTCCGCTGCAAGTTACACACCATCCTGACTTGGAAATATATCGCCGTTCCTTCATTGTCGCTGGGTCAAAATCCTAGAACTCCCTCCCAAACAGCACTGTGGGAGCACCTTCACCACACGGACTGCAGCGGTTCAAGGCGGCGGCTCACCACCACTTTCTCACGGGTAATAAGGGATGGGCAATAAATGCAAGCCTTGCCAATGACGCCCACATCCCAAGAACGAATAAAAAAAAAGTAACATAAAATTACAAAGAGATGTTAATAGATTAAGTGAATGGGCAAAAATGTTGCAAATGGATTTCAATTTAGGCAAATGTGAGTTCATCCACTTTGGGCCTAAAAAGCATAGATCAGGGTACTTTCTAAACGTAAAAAGAAACAGTGGAGGACCAAAGAGACTTGGAGGTCCAGGTACATCGATCATTAAAATGTCATGGACAGGTATAGAAAATAATCAATAAGGCGAATATTGGCCTTTATATCTAGAGGACTAGAGCACAAGGGGGTAGAAGTTATGCTGCAGCTATACAAAACCCTGGTTAGACCACACCAGTACTGTGAGCAGTTCTGGGCACCACACCTCAGGAAGGATATATTGGCCTTGGAGGGAGTGCAGCGTCGGTTTACCAGATTGATACCTGGACTCCAGGGGAGAGATTACACAAACTAGGGTTGTATTCCCTGGAATTTAGACGGTCAAGGGGTAATTTGATCGAAGTTGTCAAGATATTAAGGGGAACTGACAGGGTCGACAGAGAGAATTGGAAGTCTGATTGGGAGTCTAGGACTAGGGGACAGAGCCTAAAAATGAGCCTTTCAGGAGTAATTTTAGGAAACATTGCTACACGCAAAGGGTGGTAGAAGTTTGGAACTCTCTTCCACAAACGGTAATTGATGCTCGATCAACTGTTTATTTTAAATCTGAGATTGATAGATTTTGGTTAACCAAAGGTATTAAGGGATATGGGCCAAAGGTGGGCATATGGAGTTATATCGCAGATCAGCCATGATCTCATTGAATGGTGGAGGAGAGACTGGGGAGAGAGAGAGAGAGTGTGAGACTGGGGGCGAGAGAGAGAGACTGGGGGAGAGAGATAGACTGGGGGAGAGAGACTGGGGGAGAGAGAGATTGTGAGACTGGGGTGAGAGAGAGAGAGACAGGGGGAGAGAGAGAGACGGGGGAGAGAGAGACTGGGGGAGAGAGAGAGAGAGAGAGACTGGGGAGAGAGAGAGAGAGACTGGGGGAGAGAGAGAGAGAGGGACTGGGGGGAGAGAGAGAGAGAGAGAGACTGGGGGAGAGACAGAGAGAGAGATTGGGGGAGAGAGAGAGACTTTGGAGAGAGAGAGAGACTGGGGGAGAGAGAGAGAGTGAGAGAATGGGGGAGAGAAAGAGACTGAGGGAGAGGGAGAGAGTGAGAGACTGGGGGAGAGAGAGAGAGACTGGGGGAGAGAGAGAGAGACTGGGAGAGAGAGAGAGAGAGAGAGAGAGACGGGGGAGAGAGAGAGAGACTGGGGGAGAGAGAGATACTGGGGGAGAGAGAGAGAGACTGGGTCAGTGAGAGAGAGACTGGGGGAGAGAGAGAGAGACTGGGGGTGAGAGAGAGAGAGACTGGGAGAGAGAGAGTGAGAGAGAGTGGGGGAGAGAGAGAGAGAGACTGGGGAGAGAGAGAGAGAGAGAGAATGGGGGAGAGAGAGAGAGTGTGAGACTGGGGGAGAGAGAGAGAGAGACTGGGGAGAGAGAGAGAGAGACTGGGGAGAGAGAGAGAGAGAGAGAGACTGGGGGAGAGAGAGAGAGAGAGAGAGAGAGACTGGGGGAGAGAGAGAAACTGGGGGAGAGAGAGAGAGAGACTGGGGAGAGAGAGAGAGAGTGAGAGAGAGAGAGAGAGACTGGGGGAGAGAGAGAGACTGGGGGAGAGAGAGAGGGAGACTGGGGGAGAGAGAGAGAGACTGGGGAGAGAGACTGGGGAGAGAGAGAGAGAGAGAGACTGGGGGAGAGAGAGAGAGAGAGACTGGGGAGAGAGAGAGACTGGGAGAGAGAGAGAGAGAGAGACTGGGGGAGAGAGAGAGATGGAGAGACTGGGGAGAGAGAGAGAGAGACTGAGGAGAGAGAGAGAGACTGGGGGAGAGAGAGAGAATGTGAGACTGGGGGAGAGAGAGAGAGAGAGA